>JAJKFI010000003.1:1660617-1710984 GCA_029204185.1 Lerista edwardsae | reverse complement strand
GGCGCCCCCCCGCAAGATGGCGCCCATGGCTCGTGCCACCCCCCGCCACACCCTAGAAACGCCCCTGATCTCATGTGCTGTTGTGTGAACTGGGCCAATCAGGCCATGGATTTAAGTGAAATTAACTTCCTAGATGGGACCTGGCACTGTGGCTGCATTGGAAGCAAAAGTCCCTTTGATATTACTATGATAAGGATTCAAGGACTTTGCAAACCAGAATGGTTTTGTAGTTTTCAAACCACTTTGGAATGGTTTTAGTTGCATTGTTCCAGATTGATCAACAATTAAAGCTTTGTAAATTTAAAGACTACATTCACATGTTGTTGTTGTTGTTCAGTCGCTAAGTCGTGTCCGACTCTTCGCGACCCCATGGACCACAGCACGCCAGGCCTCCCTGTCCTCCACTAGCTTCCAGAGTTCGCCCAATTTCATGTTCATTGCTTCGGTGACACTATCTAACCATCTCATCCTCTGCCTCCCCCTTCTCCTTTTGCCTTCAGTCTTTCCCAGCATGAGGGTCTTTTCTAAAGAGTCCTCTCTTCTCATGAGGTGGCCAAAGTACTTGAGCTTCAGCTTCAGAATTTGTCCTTCCAGGGAGCAATCAGGTTTGACTTCCTGTAGGATTAGATTGACCGATTGGATCTCCTTGCAGTCCAGGGGACTCTCAAGAGTCTTCTCCAACACCATAATTTGAAAGCATCTATTCTTTGGCGCTCTGCCTTTCTTATAGTCCAGCTCTCACAGCCATACATTGCTAACATTCACATGCCATTGTCGTAATAGCTGAATTTAAACCATGAAGTGCTGATATTAAGAACACAGGAACAACCACACTGGATCAGGCTAAAGGCCCAGCTTGTCAGCTTCCAGTATCTCAAAGCAGCCCCACCAACACCTCAGGGCGCACAAAAGACAACAAGATACCCATGTATCCTGTTGCCACTCTGCTGCATCTGACATTCTGAGGTATACTTCTAGAACCCATCATGGCTTGTATCTTATAACAGACATTTCTTCTAGAAATCTGTCCTGTCCATTTTAAATGCTATTACCAAATGCTATTACCATATCCTGTGGCAAGGTGTTCCACAGACTAATTACACACTGGATAAAGACATGTTTGCTTTTTCAAAGCCATGTGATCTTAGTTGCAGAACAAAAAGTGTCAGTACTTCCTCTGCACCATTTGAGAGTTGAAATTTGATTCCTTTATTACAGCAATGCTTTTGATAGTTTTATTGATATCTAAAACATTACAAACAGCAAGTGATGTGAGATGATGATCCACCTTTGAAATACAACATTAAATTTAAGGCGAGGTTAGTTGTTAATCTCAAGTCATGATTCAACTTTCAACTAAAATAAAGGGCTATTCTGGTTTAGTATTACTGATCATTGATTGGCAAACTGTTCTATTACAATATTAATTTATCGACATTTGCAAATATTTTAGGCAATATGAAAATCTCAACCAGTTAGTATCTATCAAATATCAATCTATTCCACATGGAGAGTAAAAACAAAACAAAAAACAAAACACAGGTCAGTTACAAAGTACGCAAACTAGAAGCATAAAACTGCTCATTAAAACACACAGTTCCCAAAGGGAAATAAACCCTTTACAAAATACAGTGAATCACACACATTATCTAATACATTATCTAAATTCCTCCATAAACACAAGGGTTTTTACAAATCTGTGACAAATTCAACCTCATGCTGAAAGTGGAGATTTTTGTTTTTAATGCATACAATTCTAAGGCTGAAATCCTATCCATAGTTACTTGGGAGTACGTTCCACTTAACTCAGTGGGACTTACTTCTGAGTAGATGTGCATAGGATTGCACTGTAATGCATTAATCTAGAAAGGAGGACTGAATATGCACATAAAGTACCTTGGGTCAATATAAATTTGTCAAGTGAATTGTGGTCACTAAAAATGTTAATTAAGTTGAAATGCAGCATTGTCTGGTCAATCTCTTTCCCTTTTATTTTGTAGTGTGGCTTTATCTTCAAAGCCATGTACACTCACCCTTAAAAAAAGTTAAAATTCTGTGCCCAGGCAATCCAAATCCAATGCCAAAAATTGCTGAGTTGTGTGTGCTATGCAAAATAAGATGTAATTTACATAATAAAGCTGATGTACAAAACGTAATTTAGTCATCGAGTGTGGCAATAACGGGGGACGGGGTCCAAATCCCTCAATCAAAGCTTTACTCAGACTACAATTCTATCAACACTGTCCTGGGAGGAGGCCCTACTGGACATAATGGGATTTACTTCTGAATAGACCTGCCTAGGACTGGCCTCTCAGCCACTCAAGCCGTAAGTATATCTTATGTATACGTGTTTAGGATCAAGTTCCATTTAACTCAATGGGGCTTATTTCAAAGTAGACATGCCTAGGATCATGTTATAAGTTTCCCTACTGCTAGCTGCCAATAATACAGAGTGAGGGGTAGGAGATCCTGTTTGATGCAGCACTACTAAACAATATGGGGCAGGGAGAACATGGGAAATGTAATAGGGAGATGGCAATCCCTGGGAGGAGGAAGATAAGTGTGAAGCCAAGCTCTTAAACTCAGAGAAGGCAGGTTATTTCTAGGAAGTTATTTTGCTATGTTCTATATCTTGGTTGTTTAGTTTTAACACTTATCGGAGCCCAACAGTGGGGTTTTGTTAGGGTGGTAAAGAAAATGTGTAGTAAGCAGTCTTCCATGAGTGATGTCAGTGCAGGTGTACATCTAGATGCACATACCCAACTGCATTCCCTTACTTAGCTGGCTGCCACGCATATTTTGATACGACTTGGAGATGGACATCTGCATTCATGGCCACTGTCCAGTTGCAAGCAAACCCAGCAGGGCTCCTTTTTCCCTTGGCCCCACTCCTATGCTTAATGCTCCAGTAGAATGAACAATGCAATGGGAGGGAGAAGCAAGGGCAAGTGGGCCCAGGTGGGTAGCATTGCATATAACCCACAACAGGATGGGTTCCTACAACTAATTCAAGCATATAATCTGTATTACCTAAATTTATTCTGTATTATGCAAAAAAACCTAACTGACAAACATGGTAATAGGCCCAGCCAGTAGAATTTGTAACACACTGTTTGAGAAGCTTCCTGTTTTGCCATCTTGCACTCTGGTCTACAAAAACAAGAGAATTGCCGTCCTAGATTTTCACTGTTGCCTGGCCATATTTATGGCCATAGGTTTGTGGGCCTGGCTATCCAGTAATACACACAGGTTAATGCTGTATTGATACCATGCATACAGCAAGTCTGTAAGAAGTTTGAAGGCTAAACTCCTACTGTGATTATGAGTTTTGGGTGGCGGGGGGGGGGGAGAGAAGAAGACCCTACAAAGTCTTAGGACAGGCTGGGAAGTTGCAAGAGTCTCTGCATGGGGATGGTGTAATTGGGTGACCAGCTGCAAAAGAGGTCAGAGTGCTTATCTCTTTTCAAAAGTTACTGAGAAGTGGGGGTTTTAGGAGGTGTTTTCGTTTCTTTCCTATTTTTATACTCCACCATGCACAAACTGCCTTCTTCTGTACTGCTGTCCTCTTTTGCACTTTGGCAGAAACAATTTCTTATCTTTTAACATCTTACAAAAGACGTAGGTCAGCTACATATTAAATGAAGGATGGGCAACAGACGACCAAGGCAAACTGCGCCGGAGAACTCCATCCTATAGAGTAAGCTCTTGTCCGTGCAATTGCTTGTGTACCCCAGTACTTTTGAATAGTGTGTTTTTCTCTATTCCCCAAACGTGGCTTAGAGTGCTTCAAATATTGCTGCTACACTGTATCAGGGAATACCCTTTCTAAAAAAAGAAAGCTCCAAGGCAGAAACAAACAATGTGCAAACTCGTCAACTCTGTTAATTGGATTGCTACCTTTACTGCTGTAGGTAAAACAGCCCTTTGCAAGGGCAAGTGCGCCATCATCCCTTAGAAGTTTGCAGGAGCACTATTCATATTGGGGCTGACACACAAAAAGAATCACAATGGATGTGGTGCTTCCAGCATTGCTAGGGGGAATAGGGTCCTAGGTAGTATCGTATGTTTCCTTAAGAGATGCACTTAGGACAGTGATGGCAAACCCATGACATGCATATCAAAGGTGACACACCATATTTGTCTTAGGAGAACATGTTGTTTGTCCTATACATTTGCCTTCCTTGGAACAAGCCCTAAGGTAGAATTTTAGTATAGCCAATGACCAAACATACCGCATGTTTAAGAGTCCAGGTTAAATCCCAGGACTGGGAGGCTGAGAAAGCAAGGGAGGAGTTTGTACGGTGAGGCTTGTGACTGTGATGAGGTCAGAGGGGATAAAGAGGTACAAATGGCCAAGAGATGCCGTGATGACGAACTGCACACTTCTGAGAAATAATCAGTCTAACCTTTTGTTTCAAGCTAGTAGCGTAGCAATAGGGGGTGGCACAGTAAATACTGCAGGTGCTTCAACACACCCTGTAAGTAATCCCTCCCATTTGCTGATGGAGCCATTCACAGCGCATTGCAGCACCTACAGTACTTACTGCGCTGCCTCGCTTCGCTACTGTTTCAAGCCTCTAGTCTCCAATTAAAGGCTCTTAGGCTACAAAAAAACTTCAGTGTGAGACCCTGGACATGTTGCTGCTTAATACACAGTATTAGGTGGACTGCTCATCTGACTCACATGGGCCAGCTGATACATCCTGCTCTAGGCAAGCCAATGTTATACAGGCATGGCCTGGTATCTGCTGGAGTTCTGTTCTAGACCACCACCGCACCATGGATACATGAAACCGTGGATACTGGAGAAGCCTTTTTAAAGCTAGGGGAACTTCAGTGATTTTGCTGCAACAAGGTAAAAAAAGAGATTTGTTTAATGTTCCCCTATCTTTTTAATATATGTTTCAGGATCCATAGTATCTGTGGATAACTGAACCCACGGTTACTGAATCAGTGGATACTGAGGCACGCCAGTATAGATTTTTTTCTGGGATTTTTCATTTGCTTTACCTAGTTCTGGTTCCTGCTTCTGCATCCTTACATATTCCTACCAAGGAACCATATTATGTTTTTCAGCACAGGAGCCAAACAGCGAAATGCTTCCTGTTTGAACAAGCAGTTCCAGAGAAGAACTAGCGATAGCTGAATTAAGTGCAATTTTCCGGTTACTGATTTGTCAACTGACAAGGCAGTCTCCTACATCAAAGTCATGGTGCCAAATAAAATTTTGTAAGAATGACTGATAAAAAAAGGATGTCATATCTTTAAATGTTATCCATTTCCATTAAAAAAAACCCCAAGCAATTTCAATATAACTGACTTTCCCCACAATCCTAGCAAGAAAAACATTACTGCCTTGCTCTGCAAGGATATCATCAAGTTCCTGAGGGAGAGACATTACCCAGGCCAATCAAAGGACACCTGGTACCTTATTGGGCTACAGCCTCATCCAACAGAGGACAGCTATTTTATTGCTTTATATTACCTATAATAATATTATATTATTGTGGTTATTTTTCTTTGATTCTGTCATTGTTGGGAGAAAGGTGGAAGAAATTGTGCTATTACTCTAATTCTCTATCTGCAGGAAATAAAAGTCACTTTGGTGTGCTAAAGAACATGAAATTGAAGCCTGCTATCTTGTAAGGTATAAAAATGATAATATTTCTGAATTGTAAATGAATCGTGTCCTTTTTACTGGTTTCAAGCCAACCAGATCGCCTTCCGATTTCTCATTTGCCCGAGGACAACAAATGAGAAGTATCCAGGCCAGTCTATGTATACCTTATTGTGACAATATTCACTAGAGAACTTTGGAAAAAGTTCTCCTTTGTTATGTTGTTGCTTAAGAGTAGATTCAAATGGGAATTTGACGGATGGGGAGTTAAAGAAAGGATAGCTACCAAAGGTTCATATTGTACACCATGTCCATCCTCAGCTTGGATCCCCGCTAGAGCAATGTGTTCTCCATTGCAGTGCAAGTTTGCCCAGATAGGCTTGTCTTCTTTCACAAGTGATGTTCTCGGTATGAAAGGTATTGCTTGCATATAATTCCCACTGCAGTACCAGCATCCAATGTAGCGCTAGTTCTCTCCATGCAACTAGACTATCCACCATCTCCTTTGTTTCCTTAATGGTTCAGTTGGATAGGTCTTCTTTCTATGCAGAAGAAGCTGCTCTTTCTTGGTTTGTAATCTTACCCCTCTCATCTTGAGGCACATCAAAATATTTTTCTGGAAAAAATATATATATATACATATATGTCATTGCCAGCAATAACGCAGTACCCCCGGGCCTCATCCTGGCTGGCATTCCAGAAAGATGCCAGGGTTGAAAGTGGCAGGGAAGTTCATTCCATCTGCACCATTCCTAGCATAGGCCATTGACTAGGGCGATCAAGGCCATTTATTTTCAAAATCCTGGTAGAAAACCAGTTTGAACTAGATAATCATAATCGGTCCATTCAGCCTTCCTGCAATTGGGTTGCTACCACCAACTCAAGCAACTTTCCCTAAAAAAAGAAGATTCGAGACTGGCCAGTAATTTTCCAAAAGACTAATTAATTTTATTAGCTGATCTGCCAATTATGCATTATGATGCAGATTGTTACAGCCTTTCACACTATATTCGTGCAAGAGAACAGGCAACAACAGATGTTCTTTTATAGCATTTGGAGAGTTTTTATGCAAGATTTAGAGAACAAAATGAGAAATAAACAGGCCAACCCTATTGATACAGCCATGCCCACCAGTGTTAGTGCTGCATCCGGAGGGGGACAGGCCTGGAAGAATACCAGTCTCTTCCAGGTAAAGGAGCATTTGTTCCCTTGCTTAGGGGTAAGCCCTTGCTGCCCTGCTGGGTCTATTTGGACCCGTACCAGCTGTAGCTGGTGGAAGCCCCAATGGACCTGGGAAGGTGGATTGAGGCTTGGAAGGTGGACTTGATATCAGTGGGGCCACTGCCACCCACGTCACTTATGTCTGGGCCTCAATCTGCCCTTCTCCCCACCCTGTCTCCTCTCTCTCCCTCCCCACCTCCCTCCCACCTCCTGCATTGACTTACCTGTGCCGGGACTCCTTTCCAGGCCGCTTGTGGTGGCAGTCCGTCTGCGCTGAGTGGTGTGTCACCTTTTGCAACAGTCATTAAGGGCTTTGCGCTGCTGGAATTCTAGTTCCAGCAGTGCACAACCCTCATAGAATTGGGCCTAAATTAAGCCAGAACACAGTCTGTGGGCGGAAAAAAAGAAATACCAAGAATGTATTCAGAATAAAGCAAAAAAGCCACATTAAGACTCCTGCAAAAATGATACAAAGGATTATAAAGAAACAGAACCGAAAACAAGGAAGCCAAGCTCCCAACCTAATACAGGTTAACATCACCTGAAAGTATAGCTTCTGAGCAAGTGCAGAAAGCTGGAGCCACCATCCAGCACCATGACTGGTTGCCCTATTGGTCTGGTGATGGGAGGAACTAGCCACGCCCCAGGAAGGATAATTTGTACCTTAGATGCCACCTTCAGGAAACTAAACAATTAGAAGTTCCAGGCCCTCAAAAAAAATAAGAATGTGGCCATCTGTCCTGGGTGGGTAGCAAAATGGCTCCAGCCAAACAGAAATCCCAGACCATGGAACCTTTAGGAGGAGGATGTTAGGATTGCCCCTTCCCCTCCCAGTGCCCACAGCTGTGGCCAATTTGCAATTAGTGGCTTTACTCTCTGGGCCTTGAAGACTTTGGCACAGCCCTGATAGGACTTCCAATTAGCAGCTATTCTTATTGTACTCCAGAAACAGTTTTTTCTCTCACAAGATAGATTCCGAAGTGCTTTCAGATGGAATCTCAGACAGCAGGATTTTATTTGGCACAAACAACCCCACAATCTACTGTATGTGCAAGGAAGACACTGTGTTAACACTTCTGACAACTCTCACTGCAGGCCTTCTACCCCAGTGACTCCCCACACGCTAACACCCACTGGAATACCACCTCTCCACCTGCCGTGGGAGCACAATGCACCTCACATAGGCAAGAAAAGGGGAAGGGAGAATTCCACACTGCAATGAAGTGGGACCAAAGCCCCATCCCAGGTGCCCTCCACACAGACACTCCAGAATCACCCGAGGGACTCCCACGAGCAAAGTGGTCCCTCCACAGCCCAAGGCAGGGAGTGACACCCAAGGAACACCTGGCACCCCAGGCAGCACACATCCTGGCCAAACACGCACCAGAACCCCTCTCACTTCACCAGACTTCTTCAAGGGGAAGGGTTACCCTACCCTTCCAGTGCAGACTGCAAGAATGGAAGCAATTCATCAGCCCCATAGACAGTGACAAGCCTGCTGCTTCCCTCTCAAGAAGCACTGCTGCCACCAGCCGAACATGAATCCTTCCAAAACAGCACCCACCTCAACAGAGAAGATACAAACTAGAGCACACATGCGCCCACACACACAGGAGCCCCTATTTACCTTCCCAGCGAAGGCAGAAGCCTGGAAGTAATGGTTGGATCCTGAAAGATCACAGACTCAATATGTGGTAGAAAGATGGGATACAAATCCTTTAAATAAAAATTTTTCTGTGTTTTGCAAAGGGAACTCCAGAACCTTTAGGATGCAAAGCAGAAGCACCATCTTTTTTTTCTTTTCTTTTTGGGGGCGGGGGGCGGGGGGTGCTCTCCAGACCACTGGCAAGAACTCTCTGCAAAATCCTCCTGCAAGGGCAGTAGCAGAACCAGAGTAAAACTGCCAGCCTTGTAATGACAAATGTGTGCACAGATGCCCACATGGCTGCCCAACACATCAAGGAAGAACATCCTCACCAAGTGGGTCAAAATGCCCACGGGTGGGGGATTTTCCCACTGACCTCTAGGCCAGATTGATACATTCCCTGAGCGGGTGGAAGATATTGGAAGCGGATAGTGTCTTACACAGATGCTCATCATGGAATTACACAACTAGTGCCTCTGCCTTATGAATTATGTTGTCCAATCCAGTCAGGAGTGCCCTGTGTACATCTAGAGCAGCAGGTGCCAAGTCCCAGCATGTGGGCCAGATCAGGCATCCTGGAAAAGCCTTCCCGGTGTAGCACGGCGTTTTCTGTTATGTGCTGCAGCGGCCTTTTGTTCACGCTGGCCAGCCACTTCCATTTCTGTCGCCCCGGATACCTTTGTGCCATGATTTTCCGGAAGGCACAGTTGGTTAGCACGAAGCTGCAGGGAGATCGGTCATGATGAAAGGATGCTGCAGCACAGAATAGTAAGCTCCGTGCTGTGCAGGGAAGGTTTTTGTAACAAAGCAGTCCAGCAGTTTGGAGACCAGTGATATGCCACCTTTTTTCCTATGGTTGGACCGTCCGGCACAAAAGGAAGGAAGGGAGACATCGTGCACCCTGTGGAAGACTGAATTCATCATGGAGGTGAAGGTTGGGATTTTCATCAGATCAGCATCACAATGAATGCTGTTTTAAGAGTTAACAGCTTTAGAGATCAGGAGATTAAAGAATGGAGCACCCATCAGCACTGTCAAGATAGCTAGGCACAGTCAGTAGATTGATCAATGCCACATCTATTTTCAATTGGTGTGCTGTGGCACATTGGTATGCCATGAATGCTCCACAGGGGTGCCATGGCAGTTTGGGAAAGGGTCATTTATTAGTGGGGCCATTTGGGGATGTTGAGCCCCCACCAGCAGTGAGGTGTACCTTGTAAATGTCAAAATCTGATGGTGTGCCTTGACAATTTTAGCACCTTGTCAGTGTGCAGTGAGATGAAAAATCACTGCAAGGCAAAGAAAGTGATGAACATGTAATGAGCAAGTCTTCCAACATATTTTCCCCTCTGGCATCCCATAACACTATTTAACACTCTGACTTGATGCTTTAAAGTGCTGGTACTGAAACTTTTGGCCAAGCCTGCCTGGAGGAATTCCAAGGCATCTCCAACTTTCCTGACACAGATGTGACGGCATGCTTACTGACTGAATAACTCAGCTAGAGTTATGTTCTGTCAAGCTCTTCCATGACAATAAGCCATTTGCGCATTCTCAGAGTAGCCCATTACTGATCAAATCCATGCTGTCAAGTAGAAAATCTTGGGCTGTGTATAACCTGTGGCCCCGAGAGAAGAGATCTGCTACCTGAAGATTCTGCATCAACAGATTGACCAGTCTGAGAACCACAGCCTCGCCAGCCAATGAATGGGACATCATAAGGATTATTTTTGCTTCTCTCCTATTATGTGGATAAACCATGATAGACAAGGCAGAGAGAAAATACAGGCCTCTGGCCCATGAAGCTATCAGTGCAATCTGCCCTGCTGGTCAATTGTGAGGACATCCAGTCATGCATTCTCCCAGTGGATAATTTTCTGGGGACATGAACACACCCATCACTGGACACCTGAACCAAGACCAAGATGAATTAAGACTCCAGGAGATTCCATTCTGACTCCATCCAAGTTCTGGTGAGAGTTACTCCACCAACTGCTTGGAAATCCCAGCTAAGTGTCCCACCAAAATGGATAGATGACTCCCTGCTCACTGCCTTCTTGTGGAGTAACAGAGCCTGCAACCTCTACTACCATCACCCCAATTTTTTGACATGTGTCTTTACCAAGATGTTCCTTCAAATAAGGAAATGTCTGTTGACAAATCAAGCTCCAAAATCCCTTAGAGCTAGTTTTATCATTCTCAGCTGAAACCAATTGATGCTCCTAATAACTCCATGTTGACCATGAGGTGTCTTCTCCATATGGGTGCCCATCCCAAATAGGCGGGCATCTGTCATGATTATGAGCCTGGTTGGCACTTCTAGGCTAGTACCACACAACATTCTCCCCAGCTCCAACCACCTGTCAAGGATCATGTCACATCCCTGGGGACAGCAACCCACACCTATAATTTCTTGGCAATCATGTCCTGAAAAGCAGGTGCAGTTGATTCTGTCCCCTTGGGTGGAACAGTGACCTTTCCACAAGGTCTTGGCATGAAACCATCAGACTCATGAGATGGGCCAGACTCACTTTCACACCAGACTCACTTTTACCACATCACTTTCCCCCTGTAGCTACCCCAGGGATTTTTTTTCAACATGAGGGAGCATTCAAAAATATTCTGCATCTGAAATGGTACCATCGACCCTATCACTTTATCTCAATGCACACAAAGATCCAGCCCAAATCATTCAAACCTACATTATCTTTCACCATATCGATATCAGATGTGTTTATAAAAATCAATTGGTTCTCACTGTCAAAATGTTCAACTTTGGGCACTGTCAATGAAAGACATTCCGATACGAAAACCAAGTGCCGTGCTCATCAACTTACCAAGCAGTTGAACTTGGAAAAGACATCAGTGGTGGACTTAAAGCTTCTCCTTTTAATGCATGTCCTGCATGTGAAGTCTGAGGCTGAGTTTGAATCTGCACTTGTCTTGGGTCCTGAATAGGTTTAATCCACCGGCTTGGTTCCGGTTTCATCCATTTCCCTTCAATACCCCATCTTGCTAGGTATAGTTTGCAAAAATCATAGTTCATTGAGGAATAATACAAAAGATCCAAGACCAGCAAGGTCACAACAAAAAAGCCATAGATCCACACTCCCAACAATGCACTGTAATTACTGCAAAAAGAGATAAAGCAAAGGTTAACAACTCACTCAAGCAATCATTCAATACACATACAAACCCTATCTGTCAGGAGGCTTCTTTATACTCACTATACTGGGGGCCTGCATTTTCCGAGGACCTGACATCTATGAATTCCAACATCTGTGGATGCCGGATTATTCCTGCTTCTGTCCCCAAGCACAGATCTAGTTGGGTCCAGAGGCTTTCTGAAGCCCAGCCACATGTGTCTACTCACAGCTTCTTCCTGGCTTCAGAATGAAGGCTGGAATGAACTACCAGTTTTTGCCAACTGGCTTCATTCTGGCTCCAAGCTTCATTCTGAAGCTCAGAGAGGCTGCTGGCCCCTGAAATCCACTGATTCTAGCGATCATGGATTTCTGTATCCATGATGGTTCCAGGAATGGGATCCCCACAGATAACACAAGGCCCACTGTACTTATTTCTCCATCATTCTTTACAAAGCTCAGAACTACTTAACTAAAGTCTCTCATTCAGGCACTGATCCTGCCCACATGTATTTACTGCCCAAGCCTATCAGTGATGTGCTGTGAGGTCCACAGCTGGGGAGGCAGTGTGCATGGACCCGAACGTATGATGGTTACAAGTCGATATCATATCACTGCCAAAACAGGGGGTCACCGAAGAACCACAGAAATGGACTCTGTGTGCCTTTACTGTAGTGAAAGGACTAGTATTGAAATGTTGGAAAGATAAGTGCTCTCCCACTCTTTTTTAATGGACTGAGGACCTGTTAAATTCTGTCAATATTTGAATTTCCAGCTTAAAGGACAACTGCATAGGTTATTTTTATTTGTGCATTTACTTATTACTTTTAAAAATTTCTTTTCCTTTCTCTCTTTTCTTTATGAATGCAGCAGTGGATCAAATGTACTTGTACCTCCTACTTGCTTTCTCTACCGTATGGAACTTTCACCATCATTGAAACAACGAAGACCCAATTGAAACAACAAAGCTAGACAAGGGATGTTAAAAAAAGCTCTCCAGGCTTGGGTTTTAAAAAGATCCCAGGGGAGTCAAACATTAACAGCCCAATGCTAACCAACTTTCCAGCACTGATGCAGCTGTGCCAAATTGGGTACACACTGCATCTTGTGGTGGGGGGACAGTCATGGAAGCCACCTTAAAGTAAAGGGAATGTTAGTTCTCTTTCCTTAGGGCAGCATTGCAGTTGCATTGGTGCTGGAAAGCTGGTTAGGATTGGGCTATCAGAAAGAAAAATGAGGTCTTTATGATCCCCCGAGTTCTTTCTGGGACTGATTAATGTCACCAGCCCTGATTTAAAAAAAAATATTGTAACAAAAACAAAAGACACAAAACAGCAGAATACATGTAATAGTTTTTTTTAGCTATGAAATTACTATTTTTCATTATGTCTTAGACACAAACTGTGGGTCAGAAACAATTCCCCACTCTCAAAAAACAAGCCCAATGGACACCAATGGCAGTCCCGCAACTTGTAGACTTAGCAAGGACTTGGAAGCATAAATTCTAGCAACCTTCAACAGTGTCACCTACTATAAATGGTCTTTAAAGCACTTCGTTAAAAATCATTTAGCGAAAAAATGAACATTACTTTGAGGGCTGCATTTGAAAGCAAGGAATGTTTTAATCAGGCTGTTTATGGGCTCTCCATCTGTTCCTTTAAAACAACATCTGCTTCTGACATGTTCAAAAATAAGAGTGCGTGATTTAATTTAAATGTCAGCAGACATTACTGTTTTCTAAAAAGATGTTTTGTTTAAATCATAAGTCAAAATGGATATACTTGCACAGCTTGCTCATGGGCAGCCTAACCCTAATTGCGCGACTCGCTGTGATGAGGAGGCACCAAAACAGCCACCACTGTATCCTGCATGAGCAAATAGGCCGCTGGAGGTTTCCTTGAGCTAAGGCTGGGGTAGGTGACATGGGGCTCGTGAGCTACCGGTAGCTCTTGAAGTGGCTACTGGTAGCTTGTGGCCTGCTCCTTTGCACTGGCAATTTTTTTTCTGCAGTCAAATATGGTGGTGGTGGTGAAACCACAGTACCTCTTTGCCAGTTAGTCATTTTGTTAAATAGCTCACATATATCTGATGATTGGCCTATTCCTGAGCTAAGGGGACATTTGTCCCCTTGCCCCAGGGAAAGCTCAAGCAGTTGCTATGGGGCCAGCAAAACTGCAGATGCAGAAACAAGCAATCCTGGATCGGACCACAGAGGGGAATAAGATCCAGTGGCAACCTCTACTGTACTCGTATCTCCTACTTCCTTTCTCTATTGTACGGAACTTTCACAACCATTATCAGGGCAGGGCACAGGAGATGGGCACTGCGGCCCTGGAGGATTGGGCCATAAGACTTGTTTTTTGATACATTAAAGAATGATGTCATAAAGGAACACCACACTATTGTAATATCACAATGCTAAGCACATTCTTATGATCAGTGAACAGATTTGGACCCATATCAAGTTCCAGCGTTTTTGACCTTAAAACTGTCTTGTTTTGGTAATCTAGGCTAGGAACTAGACAGTGTATGTGTTATATCAACAACCATAATGTTCTTCTGGTTTTGCTGAATTGGGAGGCACAGTTTTGTGCTGGTTAGAGTAACACTTGAAGGACAGGTTTCAGAATGTGGTACTGATGTTGCCATTTGACCTCTTTACCCTTATCTATGGAGTTCCACAAGTCCCAAATTCTGTTTTCCATGCTGTCTATTTCCATGCAGTTGATGAACAAGAAACTGCTGAAAGAGGTTGCTAGGAGGTATGAGTCGCAAAGTCAACAATATTTTGGGAAGTCATCCATCCCTTCCAATATTTGCCTGTGAGCTGCTATAAGCTGGATGTGAACTAATAAACTGAGATTAAGTCTCACTAACATACTAACATAACAAGACATGTTGCTGGTCAGGAGGAAAGCAAATCTGGGTTTTGTGAGATTGCTTGCAGGGAACCATATTTTCATAGATACTAATTAATCTAAGATGAGAAATTTCTGCAAATAAATGAGGGGTAAATTGCCTCCTCGCTTTATCAAAGGGTCAATCAAGGCAGGGCAGGGCAGGGCAGGGGTTTCAGCTGCCTGCTGATTGTCTGCAAAGCATCCTTTAGTGCTTGCAGAGCTCATTGTTTACATTTGTCAGCTTTGCTGCTAGCGCTTCTCTTTAACTCTAACTCCCAATATGGCAGAGCTTCTTAAAAACTTAAACCGCTGCAAATTGTATAAACTTAAAGGCAACCTTTATATTGCAGGATCTTTTGAGGTGGTTTACATTATTGCTTCATGTCATTTTGAAAGTTTTAAAAGCGCTAATGATTACTGCTTCCTGAAGTTGCTATGCTTCATATGTAAAGTAAAAACCTGTTTTTTCCCCCCTGGAGTTTGAATGTTTTTCCCCCCCATAGCAATTCAATGCTATCGGTGTCATTATTCTGGTGTGTGTGTGTGGGGGGGGGGGGCTCCAAGGCAAGCTACAGCTTCTCCACACCATTTCCCTCACTCTTTCCTCGCTGCAGTGATTGGCTCCTGATCTTCTCAGAGCAGATGAAGGGTAAAAATCAGACAAAATTATAGTCAGACACCCCATCTAAGTTTTATCCCTGACTTATCTGAGGATCATAGAAAATCCTATTATTTTTGGCTCAAAACCTGCCCTCAACTTATCTGTGAGATCAACTTTTACTTTAGTATCTGTGGTATGTTTAATCCTAACAAATTTCACCATCATTTCAATTTCATTCATCACAGGAGAGAGGAGTGAAAGAATAAAATTTAAGACAAATAATGGTAAAACCATCACAGCCTTTCAATACAGATCCAGCCTCTGTTTGTGCAGATTTGGGACCCAGGGTTTTAACTAACTGCGGATTCTGAATAACTAGCAGTGGAATCTGACCTGAGCTCCTGGACATGTCCAGAAATGTTTTCTGGTCATGTCTGGGAGCTTTTCTGAGGCCCGCAGATGCCATGGCCTAAGAAAGGTGTTCAGAAGTCCCAGAATGGCACTTCTGGTTTTTATGAAAATTAGAAGTGCCATTGTGGCACCTCCAGAGACTCTTCTGAGGCCCACCACCCTATATCTACCTATATCTAGGAGAAGAGCCAGACCCACAATGTGATCAAGCAATTTGTAGCAACTGTCAGCAACAAGCTTAGGAGAAAGCCTCAAGATTTCACAGACTAACCACAGTGGTGGGCACTTCTTATACAACATACACATTTCTAGAAGAGCAAGGTTATTTATTATTACTATTATTAAGAGTCCACCACTTATATTAAGAGTATTACCATATACTGCTTTTCAACAATTTTTCCACAGAATATTCAATTCCTCACATGCCAGGACAGAACAGAATAGAAATGATCAGGGGCCAGTTAACCAGTGCAAATGGACCCAACAAATTTCGGGCTGATGCAGTTTCGGCAGCCAGCCATATCCAAAACAGATGGTCCACTATGGGTGCAACTAAAACTCCATTTCAACTGCAGCACAGGAGAGCATCAAACATGGAATACACAGAGTATTTGACAGCAAGGTTGATGCTCAATACGTACCAAAGAAGCAAAGATGCCAGCACAATGCCAGAGGGCATTTTGCTTGGATACGGGACACCTTTTAAAGTGGTGCAGTCTTACTTTTTGCAAGGGGAGAACTGTCCCTTTTCATAGAGGGTGAGTCAATGGGTACTAATACCCTGGGAGGCAAAATCGCTCCCAGTTCCCCTACTTGACGTCCCAGGGTTACGCTCCATGTTACTCTCCTTTCACCCTTGGAGTGGCAGGGAACGGCCTTTCCCAACCCATCTAGCCAGCCATTTTCCCTGCCTGGCCCTTCCTCCTCCACTTAAAAAAAAAAAAAAAAGCAGAGAAGATGTGGGGGGCAGGAAAAAGCTCCAATTGCAATTGCAGCCACCAACTTTTCTCTGCCTGCCTGTTTGTCTCCCCTCCCTCCACTTTAAAAAACGCAGTGAAGGGCAGCCCCTGGAGAGGCACAAGAAAGCTCAGAGGGTAGCTGCAACCGTGGCCACCCTCAGAGCCAACCCCTGATGCTCCAGGGGTCGCCTGTCCTTCTCTGCTTTTTTAAAAGTGCAGGGAAGAGAGGGGCAGATGGGAGAGCAGCAACCACTTTGGGAAAAAGTTTTTTAAAGGGGCGGCCAGCTGGTGATGGTGGGGACGGCACTTGGTTCTGACTCCCAGACATGGAGAGAACCAGGACTGCTACTGCCTTTTCGCTCCCCAGCATGGCAACCCAGCGCCAACAAAGCTTTTTGGGAACCATTGCTGAGAAATCAGGGGGCCTGTTGCCTGACCCAGGAAAGGACTGAGCTGAAGCCAGTTGCTTCCCATTGGCCATCTGGGAGAGCCAGGAAGGAGGTGAGGGGGAAAGGAAGTGGAAGTGAAGCTGCTTCTGCAGCAGACGCAAGGGAAAGTGCATCCACCTGACTTCAACAGGCCATACAAACATGGGTACACCCTGATCAGGTGAGATGTAAGATAGACAAGGTCCTTAGGACGCAAGACTTATCACAGAACTGAATGCAAAGATAAACCTTGAGGAAGATACTGAGAAAGCCATTGGAAACTTATTTTTGGTAGCTTAATGAAATTTGGCTCTCTTTTTGAAATGGATTAGAACTTTGTATGCTGGGGCTAGATTGAGAATACGAACCAATGGCACTCTCTCTCTCTCCCTCCCGTGCTATTCTTGGAGAAAGAAACAGGACAAGGATCTCCACTCTCCCCTTTGATATTTGATTTGTGTTTGGAACAATTAGCATGCACTATCAGACAAAATAAATTTATCTGTGGTCTTAAGTTCAATGTTAAAAATAATTTAAAATTACCTTGTATGCAGATGATGTTTTGCTATTTATTTTGGAGCCCCAAATATCTATTCCAGAATTACTGAAAATTATTACTCTTTTGGAGATCAGGAAATTCAATTCAGTAGCAGGATATGTGATTAATTTGTCTAAATCTGAAGGGATGCCACTGGGAGGGGCAGTATTTCACAAATGTATTCAAAGCTTAGCAATTTTGATAGAGCCCTGTGTAATTCATAGATTCATATGCCCTATAACCAGCCGTATGATTTGAGACTATTTAACAGAATGTGTCTTTCAGCACTTGCAATTCAAGGCAACAAGGCACATATCCTCTGCTACCAGCCTGGGACCACAGCTAAGAGGAAACAACCTCCAAAGAGGACTGTACAGTCTCTTAACTCTCAATAATTCCACAGGCAAGACTAGCCCTGACTACAGGCCCCTAGCCCAAAGCTATAAAGTTGCTCAAATGATAGAGTGCCCGAGCAGCAAGACTGAATTCAGACTAGTACTCCCAGACTTGTTCTTGGAACAGACTCCCAGTACTTCCAAGTACTCCCAGTTAAAACAAGATTATAATTTAGCTATATTTATTAGGAAAACAAGTAGTTACATATCCTGGAAAGGCACAAAAGAACCAACACAAACTTAACAGAGAGACATGTTAAAAGAAGAAAAAAGCTATACTCCTAACACTAGATTAGGCCCTAATACCTACAAGGTAGGTAGCTTTGCTTGTTCACCTTCTTCTCAGTCCAACCAGGTAGAAGGCCCATGCTAGACAACTTGGATGAACATAGAGAAGATGGTCTGAAGATCTCTGGTGGTGTGATCATTGCTATCCCAGAACTCGATATCTTTATACCCCTCTAGTACAACCAACCATCCAAGCAGGAAAAAGGTTGGAAACCTGATTGAGTGATGAAATGTTCAGAGGTCACAAAAGGCCAGAATGGGTTACATACAGCAACCACTTAACCTAATGGGTCTTAGCTGTGCAAAATCTTCTCGATTGCAGCACTAGCTGGATGGAACCTTCCTGCTTAGGTGTTTCTTTGCAAGCTGATGGTGCAGTGTCCCTGACCCAGCTACAACCTCACACCTATCTGCAAAAAACAAGGTAAATAAGAAGCACCATTCTAAGTGAGCCGATTAGCAGCTTGCTCTTTCTCACAAAATGGAGGCATTTTTACAAAATGGAGTCAGACCATGGCCTAGACCTCGTTTGCTCTTTATTCTCTGATGCTATTAAATACCTAGAAATTTTAATTTTGCTACCTAGGGATATAATACAGATGATTGGATTGAATTGTAATAAACTGATACATGATACTTCTTTGAACTAGGAAAGATGGGCACCTTTAAAAAAGGTATACGTTTTTCTTTGCTAGGGTTGTGAAAATAGGTATATCTTAGTTTCAGTTTGCATTTTCCTTCGCTGGTATCTGTATTTTTTCTTCACAAAAATGAAAAAAAATATTAAGAAAGGAACCTTTTGAACTTTATTTACTGAGGATCCAACCCTATACACACTTACCTGGGAATAAGCGCCACTGAAGTACATGGAACTTACTTCTGAGTAGACATGCATAGGCTCTTAATTTGTTTTTAATTATGGATTTACATTTAAATACATTTCTGTTACCTACTTCTGTGACTCAATACAATTTTGATTATATCCAGAATAAAGTTTCCAAAAAAGAAAAAAAATAGAGTGTGTTGTAGCTAATTTACTTACTTATGCATATATCCATCTGCATCCCCTGTTAGATTCATCTGCATAACAGTCTGAAACTCCGTCTCATTACAGCAGTATTTAAATACGGTGTTGTTATGGTGACAGCAAAAGATGTATGATTTATTGTCAGAAAGACGAGGGCAGTGGAATCCAAAATGGGAGCGGCCTTTGTAGTCTGTATATGGCTCACAGACGCGAAAGTGTGCAGACAAAGCTGTAAGGCAAAGGGCATTTTTCTTTGTAACTCAGTTGTAATAGACTGCTAATGGTTATAGATTGAGAATACCAATATGTAGCGTTTATTCAGCATACCTGAAATGTGCAGAGGTGTCAAACACATTCCCTTACTAACAGCCCGATCCTATCCTATCACCAGCTCAGAGTGCACACTGTGTGCTATGGGGGGTGGGCAGACAGCCCAGGACAGGTAAGCAAAACTCTTTTTTACTTACCTCTCACATAGACCATGTGGCTCTCAATGGGTCTCCACGGACTATGTACCTGGAATAAGTCCAAGGAGCCTCAGGGGGCATATTGGGCTGTGAAAAGGGGGCTAGGACTTTGGCATGTGCCACTGAGATCCTCCCCCTCCCATCCCCTGACCAGCCCACTCCCTGCCCCATTCTACCCACATTCCTCCCCGAAACTGTCCCTGATGCCACCTTACCTGCACTGGCAGGGCCATTAGGGAGCCACTGTCATACTATTATTTATTACTTTATTATTACTATTTGCCTGTAAACTGCTTTGTGAACTTCGTGTTGAAAAGTGGTATATAAGTATCTGTTGATTGATTGATTGATTGACTGATTGTAGGCCTCCAGCCATTGGTGCCAGCAGCCCTGAACGACAGTGGCATTGCTTTTGCACCACAAGACGTACAGCAGCAGTTCACGGTATTTGCTGCCAT
Source organism: Lerista edwardsae (assembly GCA_029204185.1). Taxonomy (NCBI): domain Eukaryota; kingdom Metazoa; phylum Chordata; class Lepidosauria; order Squamata; family Scincidae; genus Lerista; species Lerista edwardsae. Next base: position 1,690,886 of record JAJKFI010000003.1, on the reverse strand, counting down.
AAGCCCTGGGTAGGATTGGGGCATAATCCCCAATAAATATAGCTAAGTTATAAGGCTAATAATAATAAACATGAGTTTATTATTATCCAAGCCCAGGTTTGTTATTCCCTGTGTTGCGGGTGGGGTGGGGGAAACAACTAAAAGAAAGTGGCTCAGTCCAAAGGCTACCAAGAAGGCTGCAGATGAGGGGAGATTTAAACTGGGGACTTTTCAGCAGCTCTTTGCTGCTATCCTATAAAGGTGGCAACTTGACTGATCAAAAAACATTTGCTTTGTTTTCAGAGGTCTCCAAAGTGGAGATTGCTGAGCTCTGGCAAAGACTCCCCACCCCTCACACACACAAATGACACTTACCATTCTGCAGGGAAGCCTTTGTGAAGTCCCTCTGATAGTCCCCAATCGTCATACCAGCCGGCCACATCTGCCTGAAAAACTGAACACAAAGCCTGCTGGGGCAAGCAAAACCCGGAAGCTGGTGGCTGGCATGACTACCAGGGGCACACGAAGGGACTTGGAGGAGGCTCCCTGGTAGAAGGTAAGCACTGTTCACCTGGAAGAAGGAGCAAGGTGGGCGCCGGAACTGGCCCCAAAGGCCATAGTCTTGAGCACCATGGTTTAAAGCTTAATTTAGTATAATTGAAGCTAGTGGTCATTACAAATTGACAAATTAGTTCAATGTTATGAAACAAATTCTATACTACTAGAATCTCATTTTTTTTAATGGGAGAAATTTGAGGGCGTGCATAACTTTTCCACTGAATCAGTCAGTGCATGGTAGTTCAAAGGGGTTGCATCTGACTGCACTGCTGCCCATACTGTGTACAGAAATATTATGCAAATATAAGTGATGATTTTCTTTACCAACAGTCCTCAACACTTTCAGAAATCCAGGAACAGCTTCAGCAGCTAGAAGTTTTTAAATATTTAACTATTTAAGTTGAACATACTGTAACTATAAAAACCAGCAATTACTGTATATACTCAAGTATAAGTCGATTTCATGGATAAGTCAAAGGCAAGTTTTAAGCCCAAAATAATAGAATTTGCTATGACTCATGCATAAGTAAAGGATGAAACTTAGAGGGCGGGTATGAAATTCTTTGAAAATGGCTTACCAGTAATTGTTCTGAGGCAGCAACAGAAAGCCAACCAAAAAAGGAGCTATTTCACATTTTTCTGAGGCAGCACAGAAATAGAGCTATTCTCCAAACAAGAAGGGAGAGAGATATGAAGGTACTTATTGGAGTTGTAGGTTTTGTGAGGAATACAGCACAGCACCTCCATAGTAGCAGCCTTCATAATGACTACGATTTCTAAAAGCACCATCACCTCTCTGCCTGTTTGGAGAAGAAGGAAAATGGCTACTGTTTTTTTCTTGCTGTCTGTTGGTGCCCAAGAACAATTACTGGTAATAAAATTGCTCCTTTCCCCCCCCCTAACAGCTCCCCAGCCTTCTGCTTCTTATCCCAGCCCCTACCCAAGCTGCTGTTAAAGCTTTATTAACTGTATTGACCCGTGTATAAGTCGATCTATGTTTTCAGGGTTAATTTTCAGGCATAAATTTTTAGACTTATACATGAGTATATACAGTAGTTCTGAAATACGCCAACTAAAATGGGAGGTGACCATGCTTAAATGACATTCCTTTATTTTTTATGTAATAATCTTAGCCTATTTTTCAATTCTCAGATGACAATACAGTGGACCCTTCTTATCCATGGGTTCAGCCCCCCATGGATTTGGCAAGGAAGTAGGCTGGGAGCATGTAGCTTAAACCCTTCAAGCTCCACTCCAGCTCTTAGCTGGCAGCCGATCCTTCCACAGGGAAGGGGGACCTCATGCTCTTGGGCAGAGTCAAAATTTCCTATTCAAGGACTTGGATCGGCATGGATTGGCTTAATTCATTACCAACACCAAATGAGCATCCAGACTCCTGCACGATCAGATGCACCACTAGAATGGTCGGACAGGGGGCCTGGTGTCTAGCAAACAGACTTTGGCCCATGCACACTTTGCAGTTCATTGCTGTTAGCTCGCCTCCTGCTGCATGGAGACTGGGCAAAAAACACCCACTCCTGTTCAGTGATGGGAGGAAGCAAACCTTCACTTGATCTTGTGTTACCAGAAAACACCAGGATGCAGTTTTAAAAGGCAGGCAGCCAGAAACATAAAGGAACCCTCATCTTCACTTAATACTTTAATTAGTCACAGCCTGACAAATGATGTGAAAAGACCATAACTGACTGACCAAGAAGAACTCAACCCTAGTATGCTACACCACCTCTCAAGACATTCACTCTATGAATAGCAGATAGAGGGATTTGATCACATCAACCTATGCACAAACTGCAATTTTATTTCTCTGTAAAAAAAAAACTTCCTTGAAAAAGCCATAAAGATACATGAATTATTGGGGATGAATGTTTGACACCTCTTAAGTTATACAGGAGCATCATTTGCTCTAAAGTACAGTAGTTTCCAAACAATTTAAATGCATCAAGTGCAATACAAGTGATCAGAACTTCTGTAAGACTAACGGCCCAATCCTATGTGGCAAACCACACACTTCAGATCTTTTCTCTTCATTCTTGCCCATGCTGACACCTTCCTCTCCTTGGACTTATGCCAGCTAGTTCTGAGGAGATGCATACACCATCAGGAGGCCTACCCAGAGGTAAGGGTACAAAAGTTCCAATGCCTCTCTGGGCACACTGGAAAGGAGAGGGAGGGAGAAGAGCAAGGACCCTAGTTACACCCAGGACAGTAGCCCAAGCTGAGCAGCTCCATGTGGATGGATGCCCAACCTTCCTGCTCCTCCAAAGGGCAGGGAGGATGCGGCTTCTGCCCCTCCAAACATCAGGGCCTGCTGTGGCAGCTTGTGCCTCACACAAGAACACCTGGCGGTTCTCATGCTCCTTGCACAGTTTCTTCAACTGCCAAAGGGCAGGGCCTCTGCTTAGATTTAAAGCCCAGCCCTGTAATCATTTTCGTCGCTCTCTTCTGCACCTTTTCCAGCTCCACTATGTCCTTTCTGAGGTGCGGCGACCAGAACTGGACACAATATTCCAGGTGTGGCCTTACCATCGATTTGTACAATGGCATGATAATATTGGCTGTTTTATTCTCAACCCCTTTTTTAATTACCCCAAGCATGGAATTGGCCTTCTTAATTGCTGCTGCACACTGGGTCGATACCTTCATTGAATTGTCTTACCAGCACCCCAAGATCTCTCTCTTGAGCTGTCACAGACAGCTCAGAACCCATCAGCCTATAGGTGAAGTTTTGGTTTTTTGCCCCAGTGTGCATCGCTTTACAATTGTCTACGTTGAAACACATCTGCCATTTTGCTGCCCATTCCCCCAACTTGGAGAGATCCTTCTGGAGCTTTTCACAATCCCTTCTGGTCTTCACCACCCGGAAACATTTTGTGTCATCTGCAAACTTGGCCATCTCACTGCTTATTCCTGTCTCCAGGTCATTTATGAACAAGTTGAAAAACATCGGCCCCAAGACAGATCCCTGGGGCACTCTGCTTTTCACCTCTCTCCATTGTGAAAAAAGCAGATCGGTGTGGGTGGCATCAGTTGGGGTCGGTGGCAGAACCACAGTGAAGGGCCCCCTCTTATCTCCCACTAATAAAAATCCCATCGGCTGGCATGGGCTGCCCCGACTGTAAACGGCAATCAGGGAGGCTGTTGGAGGGAGGATGGATGGGCAATTTCGCCCCACCTTGATGTTGTGGCACAAATATGCCAAGCCACCCTGAGCAGAAGGGTGCAGCTGACCTGAGCAACGGCGCTCTTCTTCCCAACTGTGAGGAGCCCTGACTTGTGCTAACCATGGAGGAGGGAGGCCAGAGGCTCTGCTATTAGGCAAGGTGGGTTTGGTGGTGGGGGGGAAGAGATATGGAAAATGCAAAGTTGACATCTGCCTTCTGACCCAGGGGGAGTGGCTAACCTGAAGAATTAGCCTGAAGAAATAATGAAAGCCCTCTAAGTCTCTGGGGAAAACCATTACTCTATGTATACAGGTGGTTGTTTTTTTTTCAGTGAATAAGATAGGATTACACAGTCAATGGGCCCAATCCTGTCCAACATGCCAGCACTGATACAGCCGGGCCAACAGAGTATGCTCTGCATCCTGTGATGAGGGTGGTCAAGGAGGCCATCTCAAGGTAAAAGAATATTACTTACCTCATGGCTGCATTGGTACTGGAAAGTGAGATAGGATTAGGCAAGACTTACAATGGGTTTACTTCAGAATAAAATAATACCGTTTTCAAAACACCTCTATGCACAAAATGTGATTAGATGTGATAAATATTTATTTGTGCTTACAGGTCTCCAGGTAGGTGAATGTGCCTCAGTCCACTTCAAAGGGCATGCCAAGAGGAATGCAATGGCACTAGAATAGTCCCAATCTGACGAATGCAAGCCCCCCAAAACACTCCAGAACACTCCGCCCCACCTGACAAGGAAAACGTATTGGGCCCTATGGAAAGTGAAACTGAGTCACACATGCATGTTTACTCATGAGTATGCAAACATGCCTTGCCAGGTGAAGGGGAACACAGAATGGTCCTGGTCTGATGAATGTGGAGCTCACCAAAAGCTCCAGAAGTCGGCTCCCTCACCATAGAAAAAGGATAAAAAAGATGGTTGAGCATAAGGTAAAACCTGGTTTTTTAACCTCGTAAATATAGCTGGGTCCTGACAGAGTGGGTCCTGGTACTGAAAATTTGGGAACCACTGCTGTAAGCCTTGCTCTGCAACCATGTGTGTTGAGTCCTCAGGGCGGGGTTTAAAAGGGAAGACCCCACATTTTGCATCAGAAATTACAGTGTACAGCACGTCTGCAAAGCTTATGACCAACCCAGACGAACACAGACTACACACCATGGATGATGGTTTAGCAGGGACTTTTCTATCATCACTGAACTGAATGGAACTGCAAGAACAATTATAGCTGTCAACCACCCTAACACAATACAGGCACCCTCCCCATATCCGCTAGGAAGACATTTCAGGCACACCATGGATACAAGGGAGCCCTATCTCCATGTACCCTTGCATGTCCCCAGCACCCATTAACTTTGCTTTATTTCCTACCAATGGTGCCAAGCAACAATGTTTCTTCCTTTTAGAAAACACGATAAGCATGTAAGCTTATAGAATGACAGCCTGAATGCTGGAAGAGACTAAGCAAATGTTATCAGGAAGCTTCCCTCTAGCGTCCATGCTGCTTGCCTGCATGTTGTTCTATAACCTTACTTGTTTTTAGCATTCTATAAAAGAAATGGGACGTGGAGGCGCAGCGGGTTAAACCGCTATTGCTGAATTTGTTGACTGCATGACGGAGTGAGCTCCCATCGCTTGTCCCAGCTCCTGCCAACCTAGCAGTTCAAAAGCACCTAAAAATGCAAGTAGAGAAATAGGTACCATTTCGGTGGGAAGGTAACAGCATTCCATGTGCCTTGGCGTATAGTCATGCCGGCCACATGACCACGGAAGTTTGTCCTTAGACAAAATGCCGGCTCTACAGGCTTAGAAATGGAGATGAGCACCGCCCCCTACAGTCGGTCACGACTAGACCATTCAGTCTTGGGGAAATCTTTTAAAAGAAAGAAACATTCTTGCTTGGCTCCATCAGTATGAAGGGTAAGTGTGAACGCAAAAGAAATGGGATCAGCCAAGTTAGTATGCTTCTCTGATTGCTCTTCCAGCATCCAGCTTCCGTGCTGAGGGAACAGTAACATAGCTGGGGGGATTAAACAGTTAGTACTGCAGGCTCCACAATGCACTATGTAAACAGCCCCTCCCAGTCACTGTTGGAGCCATTCCAGGCAGCAATGGCAACCTCCAAATTTCATTTAGAAAGCAATGTATTTATGTAACAGTATTACTACAATAATTCTCTTTCTGGGTTCACTAACACTCAACAGGTTTATTGCACTTGTTTGCAGCTATCAAGGCTAGACCCCAGTTTCTGACTAGAATGGAGCTGACCTAAAGCTAACACATATTTACAGGCCTGGTCAAGTTGAAAGCTCTTTGACTAGTACTCCTATAACCAAATTGTATCCTTTCCCCCAGACGTTTCCCCCAGAAGAAACGAGTCTGGTGACACGTTACATTGTACTGTGCTATCAGATTTTGCAGGAAAGAACTTACGTCGAATGAAGTAGACTTTCGCCTACAAAGTTCATGCATTAAACTTCAAGGTGTATGTGGGCTCTGTTGTTTTTTGCTACAGCAGACTAGTACATTCAGAATTAAAATAAATAAAATATAATATTTACCTGCTGGCAAGAACAAGGAGAACACAATCAGAGTATTCAATGACTGTAGACCACAACTTGTCATTGTTTTATTTTCATTGATCCGTTCGGGAATTACCTGATTGACAAGATAAAATTTTGGAGTTAAAAAAAGGTGTGAACAATTTACACCTGTACATTCATTTGGTTTGCCATCAGCACATTTTTAAAACATTGCAGATGTGTGAAAAGGCTCCAACACAATTTTGACCAAGCCCAAAATCAAACAATAAGGGAAGGCTAACTGAATCTCATATAGCTGAAGATTTGATGCTGATGTCCTCCAGAAAGAAGGGGCAAATGATCCACCCAAAACTCATGAATGCATATTGTTGTCCCCATGAGCATTTTCATTTTGAGTAAGACTCTGAGCCCTGGAATATCCTATATGTAAAAATGCATGGTTTCATTTTTCTTTATTTACCGAAGACAAAACTCTAGACTGAACAGCCCCAACTGGTATAGCCTTTCCATGGAAGGGAAGTGCCCCAGCCCAGTAATCATTTTGGTTTCTCTCTTCTGCCTTTTCCACTTCCACTATACCCCTTTTAAGATGTGGCAACCAGAACTGTACACAACACTCCAGATGTGGCCTCACCATCAATCTGTTCATAATATTGGCTGTTTTATTCTCAATCTCTTTTTTAATGATCCCAAGCATGGAACTGGCCTTCTTCACATCCACCAAACCCTGGGTCAACCCTTTCATCAAGCAGTCCACCAGCACCCCCAGATCTCATTCCTGATCTGTCTCAGGCAGCTCAGAACCCATCCGTGTATGTGTGAAATTTTTATTTCTTGCCTCACTCTGCGTCTCTTTATAGTTACTTACACCAAAGCACATATGCCATTTTGCTGCCCATTTCCCCAATTTAGAGACGGCTTTGGAGCTCTTCACAATTCCTTCTGGATTTCTTTAACCATTTCATTCCTGAGTTCTTTATACCACTGTAATTTTGTGAAAAGTCCTTCCCCCCCTCACTCCACCTCAGGGGCCCCTGCAAGTCTTCCTAGAATCCAATAGCTATACTTGTGCTTTGAAACTTTTCCCTTCTCCACAGCATCTTGTCTCTCTGATTCAACCCTCCTTCTCCAAGTCTTAGTTTAGGGACCAGATAAAGAGCAAGGTTTCCCCCTAAGCCTTTTCCCTTTATTGCTATTTCCATTGCCTTATCCTTCCATGCCCCAAATACACTACAAACATGCAGCTGCAGTATGTCTAGGACAGTGATTCCCAAGCTTTCAAAGAACCAGGACCTGTGATGTCATCTACCAGGCGAACAAGCGGAACACTCCGTGGGCTGCCCCACCCACCTGTCGCCATTCGCCGCTGTTCCCTGATGGACGCCGTGCTGCAAGGCGCTCCCGGCCCCGGAGGGGGCGCCTGCTCGCCAGCAGGGACGGGTGGCGCCCTCCAAGGCCGGGAGCGCCTCGCAGCGCCGTGTCCATCACAGAGCGGCGGCGAATGGCAACGGGTGGGCGGGGCAGCCCACGGAGCGGTCCACTTGTTCGCCCGGTAGATGACATCACTGACCAGGACCCACTTTTTAGGTACAACAACCTGTCAGGATCCCGCTATGACCAGAAGTGATGTCATTAAGCAGGAAATGACATTGTGCCAGTTAAAAAAAATGTATGTAGACTACCATAGGTTATCAAATGCAATAGTTGTTTTCCGGTATGTGGAAACAACTTGAAATTTTTTAAAAACAATTTTAAGTGTTGCACAAATGAATATATGGTGGTAAATGGGGTCTCTATGACCCCCTGAAAAATCAGCTCATAATTCCCATGTTGGGAATCACTGGTCTAGGACCATACACTTACTGTATTTTGTTAGGATTTATTGTTTTACTGCAATGTTATCAAACTGTGGGTCGGGACCCACTTGGTGGATTGTGACCTGACGTTAGGTGGGTCGCAGAAAGCTGGGAGCAGCCATCATGGAAACTGCAAAGCTTACTCTTGCTATATTCCCAGAGGCGTTTCTAGGGTGTAGCGGGGAGTGGTATGAGCAATGGGCACTGGCAGCCGAGTGGAGCCACGGCGCGGAAAACATCCACACGTTTTTTGGCCTGCCCACCCTCCCTTGCTTCTGTTTCGCTCTGAAATGGAGCTCTTCCAGGTGCAGGGAGGCGTGGCTGGGCGCGGTGACAAGGCACGCTTGGAGCCTCGTTCGTCTCTATATATTCCTTTTGTGAATGTTAACAGTTTGAATTTTCAAGTGAGGGTTTTGTTTTTTTTTAAAAAAAATTGTTTTTAGTTCAGTGCTTTTACATAATATTCTGCCCTAAGCTTGCTTTCTGCCAGGGATGTTTCATGATTGCACAACTGCTGCAGTCCAAGAATGCCAATTCACATTTCAGGAGTGTCAATTTATTACATTACAATCACAGCATTTCCTGCTTGATGATGTCACTTTCTGCCATGACATCACTTCCAGGTTAATGACATCACTTCCAGTGGGTCCCGACATGAGTGCCATTCTAAGAAGTGGTTCCCAGTCTAAAAAGTTTGAATACCGCTGTTTTGTTGAATCTCTCTCTGCTAAACGTCTTCTTTAATAAACTCTTGTATCTTTAGACACTCCCTTCTCAATCTCTTGGTTTTTGCCAATGCTGGTCTTTCAATTTAGTCAAAATATCTTTTGTTCTACTTAGCACCCATGCTAAGCAGAAGAGCACTTTGCTACCTGCACTTTGCTATGTCATCTGTGTACCCCAAACACCAGCCGTAACACATAGAACGTACAAATGGACTAACAAACCCAACTAAAATATCTCCAGGGTATTTTGTTCTTCACACAAAGCTTGAATTAATCCCATAGGCCCTTTCAATTTCCACAGCTGAACAACAATCCATTTGTAAATCTCCCTGTATCTGATCTTCCAAAGCAACTTAATTTCCCTTTTCTGCTTCTTCAGGAAAGCCACTTAATTTTAAATCCCTTTGCCTCATTTCCAGAGACATCTCTTCATTTACCATTTAAGTTCCTTATAGATTTGATTTTTGTGCTCCGGTTCTTTTCGTAGTTTGATTATACTAGGTAGATATTCCCATTTCCTTATTGTATATTTTTTTCCACCAAGGAATCTATCCTCAGGTTTCTTTCCTTCAATTGCATCTAACCTCTGGAAGTGTTAGGTTCAAACCATAATCTATCACTTTGTTCAAAAGAACTTAAATTTCCCCAGACACACTTCCTGCACCCAGTGGCATAGCTATGGCCTGCACGTTGCTGTCGCTGCCTGGAATGGCTCCGGCAGCTAGTGGGAGGGGCTGCTTACACAGAACATTGGGCACTCACATAACTGACTGTGCCTCCCTGTCCCCATAGCTACATTACTTCCACAGCCTTTTCCCACGAGGCCAAGTAATTTAGGGTGTTCACAACCTTATCTATCTGTGGTGGTGCTATTTTCTCAAAGTAAAAAGCAATCTTCTCCTTCCCTTCTCTCTAGTCCATACAGGCTTAAAGTCAACACTTTCGTTCTCAACTTCAAGCCACTAACCATGACTACAATCCTATTACGCTTTCCTAGAAGCAAGCACCACTAGACCCAGCGGGACCAACTTCCGAGTAGACATGCCCAGCATTGCATATAAACAGGGATGTGCCAGAGTCAAGTTTCACAAGTCGAGCCTCGAGTCAGCAACACTACAACTCAAACTGAGTCATACTGCACGCTGTTACGATTTGACTTGCAGAAAATTTTTGAGCAATTTTGGCTTGAGTCCTGAGTAATTTCAAGAAAGGGGCCAAGTTCTTGAGAAAAAACCCTTATGCTTTTCTCCTCCCCTTAAGCTGCCCAGCCTGGAACCACCCACTTTCCTCCCACCATATCTGCTGTTGCCGTTGGCCTGAAAGACAGTTACTGGATCGCCCACAAGGTCTTTCAGGGTGATGTGGAAGTAACAGGAGATAAAGCAAGCAAGCACGCACGCACGCACGCGCATTCACACACACACACACACACACACGAGTCAGGACTCAAATCAAATTTGAGTCATGACTCTTTTCCGAGTCATTGGGCCAAGTCAGCAACATCTGTTATTCAAGTCCAAAATGAGTCATGAAAAATTGGCGTTTTTGCAACTCGAGTTCAAGTCTTGTGACTCAAGTCCCCATCCCTGACATCATGAATGTAACCATTAGTTCGTTCAATCCCAATATCCAACAATCACAAATAACCAAGTTCGGACCATAAATTCTTTTACATTGACAATTTTATGCGCTACATCTACAGCCACCTCTCTTAGCATGGCTTATACAGGTTCCAAAGTAGTTTCCCTTCAAAGCAGGGTTCTTCATAGCTTTAACAAAGTGACAAATCAAAAATAGAAAAAAAATCATTCACAAACTACCACGCATCACCCACTAGAACAGGTTGTAATAAAGATTTTATAACCAAATATAGGACAATGTTTCTTAAATTGTGGGTCAGGACCCAATTTCAGGTGGGCAATTTCACTGTTGTTTTTAATATATTAGACGTCATGCTACCATGGTATGTGACTGTATTTGGGAAAATGTTACAAATCTTTAACAGGCTATTATGTATACATAATGATAACATGGGAGTAAGCCCCATTTACTAGTGTGGATAGAATTGAAGCCTTTGCTGCAGTTCAACAACTGTTTGGAAAAGTTAGGAGGGTTCTTTTTTATTTTATATTCACTTTTAAACTTATTGTAAACTTTTTATCTACTTACCCAGGAAACCATAGGTCGGTCAGCCTAACATCTGTTCCAGGTAAGGTATTATGTATCTGGATTTTCAGAAGCGTTTGACACAGTCCCTCACCAAAGGCTGCTGGGAAAACTTCACAGTCAGGGAATAACAGGGCAAGTTCTCTTATGGATTAAGAATTGGCTGAGGACCAGGAAACAGAGAGTGGAGGTCAATGGGCAATTTTCACAGTGAAGAGAGATGAAAAGTAGTGTGCTCCAAGGATCTGTCCTGGAACCAGTGCTTTTCACCTTGTTCATAAATGACCTGGAGATGGCTAAGTTTGCAGATTACACTAAACTTCCAGGTGGTAAAGATCAGAAGGAATTCTGAAGAGCTCCAGAAGGTTCTCTCCAAACTGGGCGAATAGGCTGCAAAATGGCAAATGGGTTTCAATGCAAGTAAGTGTAAAGTAATGCACACTGGGGCAAAAAAAAAAAATCAGAACTTCACATATAGGCTAATGGATTCCAAGCTGTCTGAGACAGATCAGTAGAGAGATCTTGGGGTGCTGGTGGATAGCTCGATGAAAGCGTTGACCCATTGTGCAACAGCAGTGAAGAAAGCCAATTCCATACTCGGGATAATTAAAAAGTGGATTGAAAATAAAACAGCCAATATTGTATTGCCATTGTACAAAGCAATGGTAAGGCCACATCTGGAGCACTGCATACAGTTCTGGTCACATCTCAAAAAGAACATAGTGGAATTACAAAAAGTACAGAAGAGAGCAAACAAAATGACTACTAGGCTGAAAACCTCCCTTACGAGGGAAGGTTAAAGGAAGGTTATGTTTGGGGCTCATCAGTCTAGAAAAAAAAGGAGCCTGGGGGCGGGGGCACGAGGGAGACATACAAAATTATTCAAGGGTTGGATAGCATAGTTAGAGCCAGCAACCCCCCACCTCTCCACCCAAAGAATCTCTATGTGAATTGTTTGGCACACCGCCAGCTTAAAATCACTTTCCGGTTTGTAAACTGCTTTCAAATACAGTCTTTGTAATCTAATAACTAGAAATACAACAGATTTTCTCCAGTATGAGTTCTCTTTACTCAATGGGATAGCACAGCCATGTTCAGCCTTAAGTGTGATAATCTGTTTTAACAGTCGTGAAAATACCACCACCCTAAACGTTTGGGCAGCATGACAACAAAACATTTAGTAGCAGTGGACATATGGAGCCACTATGAAGTGGAGCTTGACTTTATACCTGCCAGAACAAACTTAGCAACTAAAGGGCTGGAGCAAGGGGTTTCCTGGGAGGAAATAAAACATTTAGAACTGGTGAAAGATATGCTCCCAAGAAGTGGCAACACCATACTAGACATCAGACAGGTGTAGGATATGCTCTTTCAAACAGAGATGGGTACACATATCAATATCTTGCCTACATTACAGATAAGGTTTCGTTACAACATAAATATAGTTTGCTGCCTGCTGTGAATAAATTCCAGCAGACGATCAGTACCCTCATAAGTTCTTCAACCACACTGTGGATAAAAGTCCAGCTAAGATTCAAGTGTTACTTGGATACAATCAAGTATCAAGAAATTTGATCAGACTGAAAAGGCAAGAGCCACTGAATTTACTAATGCAATCCTGGAAAAGAGTTTACTCCAAAAACCAATGCACTGGTGGATGGGGCAAAGGATTGCTCCTTTTATTTGGCCTTTCCTCCGTGATAAGCTTTTTCCAATCTACGTTCTAAGCAGAAGCCAGGCTGCCAAGGAGTAATTTACATAGATTACCTACTCAGATGCTTAATTACTAGTGAGTTATGAGTGTGATCTAGAGAGTTTATTTCAGAAGACGCCACTGAACTTTCAAACTAGATTTAATTATGTTGTTTTATTATCCAACTAGAGGCAAATGAGTAGCCTTAAACCATATGAAGGTTTTTCATAATGTAGATAACGATGAGTACGAAAGCCATTTATTAACTTTCGGCACTGCTACAGCATCAATCTATCAGTGCCTCGCTGTTTCTAACCCAAGTATCTTTCATCCGTACACAGACAGGCAAGAAAGGGGTATTTACTGCTGCCATCAAATCAAAGTGGCACTGTGAAAGGGATGGTTCTCTTTAGTCGCAGACCCAGCCGATGTACCACCCTGGGGCAAGGTCTGAAGAGCATGGCCCCGTGCCGGCCACGCCAAGCTCCATTTTGGAACCGTTATAATGCAAGGGCGGGCAGGCAAGTGGGCCAAACTGTGCTCCTGCAGCTCACCCCTCTAAGAGGTAATCCACCTCATCGCCGCCATCCCCCCCCAATTCCACCATCACAGAGCTCGGGACATTTCCCCCCTAACAATAATGGTAGGACCGCCACTGGTTCTCCAACAGTTAAAAAGCAAGCAACTGTCCTGTTAATCTTAGCCCAACCATCTTGCCCAACCCTCATTAATTTTGCTATGTAAATGGCTTTTGATTTTTGTTAACTGAAAAGTGATATATAATTGTTTTTAATAATTAAAAAATCACTCCAATTTTTAAGAGTCATGGCCCAAAGTTTTTCATAATTTGCTAAAAATGCATGCAAAGCAGTTTTAACCAATGTATTGAATAAGTTGGAACCTGGATCCTCCCCCCCTCCCCCGTCCCAAGGTTTTGCAAACCTATTGAGAGCAGAATCCGATGCTGCTTCTCTGCCGGTACAACAGCTGATGGGATCAAGGGAGGGTTTCTTCAGATGTAACAATCTGGAGTCTATCACATGACTCTAGAACTTCAGTTCAACTATTCAGCCATCATTTCAGAGCCAGAACAGTGGCCTTATGTGGTGTTATGGGTTTGTTCACAGGTCTATCTCTCCCAGACTATCAGCTTCAAATGGTCTCAGACAAGGGCCTCTCTCAGGCCTGCCATTTTGTTATCGTAATCAGAGCTGCCAGATAGAGCACAATACAGATTTCTGGTTAAAAGGTCACCAAGTGCATAGACTACTACAGTGTTTCACAACTTGGGGGTCACAATCAATCAGGGCAATTGGAAACATCTAATTCCGCCTTAAGGCGAGTGATCATCAGCTGTGATGGCGGTGACAGCACTTCTGGGTTCACTTCTGGGTTCGTGCCAACACAGTTAAAAAGGGGATTCTAATTTACTCGGAGAGGGTGGCAGTTGGAAAAACTGCAAAACTCTGTGGTTCTTGCCACCTCTGGGTAAGTCAGAAACCTTTTTTTAAAAAATGCAATGACAAACTTAGAACTGCCATCACTGCCAAATCTCTACCCCTATACCGGCCCCGTAGACATGCAGTGGTTCCCTCACCTTCGTATAAAAGTTGGGAACCACTGCACTAGTAAGAATTATTGCTATTAAGAATATTTGATGTTGTTCATTCGCTAAGTCGTGTCCAACTCTTCGCGACCCCATGGACCACAGCACGCCAGGCCTCCCTGTCCTCCACTAGCTTCTGGAGTTCGCCCAATTTCATGTTCATCGCTTTGGAGAAGACTCTTGAGAGTCCCCTGGACTGCAAGGAGATCCAATCAGTCACTCCTCCAGGAAGTCAAGCCTGATTGCTCCCTGGAAGGACAAATCCTGAAGCTGAAGCTCAAGTACTTTGGCCACCTCATGAGAAGAGAGGACTCTTCAGAAAAGACCCTCATGCTGGGAAAGACTGAAGGCAAAAGGAGAAGGAGGCGGCAGAGGATGAGATGGTTAGATAGTGTCACCAAAGCGCTCTCAGTCTATTGCTGACCTCAAGCAGTCATTTACAGTGGAGACTACCATGCCTGGCATTCAAAGAGAGGAAGAAAAGAGATAGGTATTATTATTGGGAGTATTTATATACCCCAACAATAACACAAAGCCATTTACAGAGAAAGTATCCAATCATATGCAGCTTGCCCAGTGCTGATGCAGCTATATGGCACACCTGAAGAGAACAAATGTCACTTTGAGGGGGCCTTCGTAACTGCCCACCCCATGATGAGATGCAGTGCATGCCTCATCAGCACAGATACACTGGTGCTAGAAAGCCGGATAGGATTGGGCCCCAAATCAAGATAAATCTCCTGTCCCAAAAGGGTCAACAATCTACAAAGATGAAGCAACACCAGCAGAACAGCCACTAGAAAAAGCACTGCGCTGGGGACAGACACTTACTCTCCCCCTGAAATGAGCACCACCGACAACCGCCATAAGATGAGAATCAACATAATGAGGGCACCGTGCCCCAAATTGGTAGGTTTTCACCCAATCATTTTATGTGACAATTAAAGAATCAGGACATAACCCTGAAGGAAGTGTTCCCTTGGCAAAGAGCAACAGTGATGAAGCAGCACCTTGTGGAATGAACCAACAACCAGTGTAAAACAGAGCCCCTTCCAGTCGTGCAAGCAGTTCCAAAACATAGCATGGTTAATGGTACCAAAAACCATGGATCCAAGGGAAGAACTGCTTACCTATAATTGCTGTCCTTCCAGGGGTCAGCTATACATCACATCAATCTGCACAGAACACATTCTGGGAACTTTTTAGAACTAAAAGCCAGCAGCCAACATCCTTTCCCCCTCGCGATACATTTTTCCTTGTGTGCATAACATGGTCAGTAAGTACGCCTTCTTAAATACTAAGGACACACTCAGTAGGGAGAGTTATGTCTCTACACGGATGATCACTTTAGCACCAGCTACCGTCCCATGTGCTGGTCTGGGCCGCCACTCTCAGTGACTGAAATTCAGTGCACCAGGACAAGAGGTGGAGACTCTGCTCTTCTGTTCTACAACACGCCTCTGCACCCAAGTCAGCAAAGAGGAGACTAACTTTATTCACAAGTACTGGGCCAAACTATGACAGCATTAGTCTGCAGGCTTCAACGTTCCAATAAATAGGGAATGGGTTGCAGGAGTTCTCTCACTGTCTCACAATTGTTGATCTTTTTTCTGCCACCTTCAACACTGTGCAACAGGCCTTCAAGTGCACTCTATGGCATATTTTGTGCAATTTATAAATAGGCTGGGATCCATCTAATTGCTTTTTTACTTATGATCCTCTCGTAGAGCAGTTCTTAGCATATGGCTCCCCCATACTAGGTATAGCCATGCCATACTTCTAGGGGGCCAGGTAAGAAAAAAAATGGAACATTAGGGGCCACAGTAAGTTTCTGAGGGCTCCCCCCACCCCCAAATGTAACTGCCAGGTGTGTGTCGAAATGAGGCTCAGAACTGAACTATGAGCCAAAAAATGTTGAGAACCCCTGCTCTAGGACAGCTCAGGCTGCCAATGGCCACTTAGGAGCAACTATGACTTTATTGTTGACGGATCGCCTGGTTAGGAGCAGATGCAGTATCTCTTAATCTCTACATAACAAGGATGGAGCATCTATTAGGATGGGTTACCCCGGCAGACTGGTGCATAGCTTATTTTCCTATTCCAGGTGTCCCAGAAAGCTTCAGCAGATTTGACTTAAGGCAATCTTAAAAGGAATGGTCTAGTCGTGACCGACTGTAGGGGGCGGTGCTCATCTCCATTTCAAAGCCTGTAGAGCCAACGTTTTTGTCCAAGGACAAGCTTCCATGGTCATGTGACCGGCATGACTCTACGCCGTAGCGCACAGAACGCCGTTACCTTCCCACCGAAGTGGTCCCTATTTATCTACTTGCATTTAGGTGCTTTTGAACTGCTAGGTTGGCGGGAGCTCACTCCGTCATGCAGTATTGAACTCCCAACCTTGCGGTCGAAAGCCCAGCAACAGCGGATTAACTCGCTGCGCCACCACGTCCCCAAGGCAATCTTACAACCATCCAGATTCTTTATAGGTTCCTCAATCTGCACAGAATCACCAACTTTCCAGTACAGAAACTTAGATTTACTGTATGTATTAGGTCCAGTGTGTGACTCACCATATGTGGGAATGCATCAAAAGGATCAGAGACAAAATAGGACACGACCACTGATCATTCACGACCACTGATCAGGATTACATGCATGTAGCTCGAAGTACAGCCCATGAAATCTGTTTGTATACATGTAGTCACAAATAGGCATATCAAATTTTGGCCAAAATATGCCCTTGGCTGTATTAGAATGGCTATCTTGATGGGTTTCAGATTGGGAGTTACAAACAGCCACCATTCTGTTGATTTCTAGAAAGGATGTTTAACATATCAGGAGTGGGGGAGCAGAATAATATTGTTGTACTGTACTCTTGCCATTGTTGCCAATAGTGATATGACATTTAGATTAAGAACATCAATAACATTTACACTGTGAAAAGAGATTACAGCAAACCACACTGAACAGATGGCATGCTTGATTGAGTTTGCTTTGTTTTCAATAGCTACGCAATTTAATTTAGGCAACATCAACCCATTCCTGGCTTTTGTACGGACTTTAATATCTAGTGCCAACAGAGCATTTCCAACGTAAGACAGAATCGGTCTCAAGGTATCAGACAAGGGGCCATAACAGGGTTATTAAACATATTTTTTTATATTAAGATTTGAAGTCTTTAATATAAAGACTTGAACCTTTTAGCATGTGAATCACAGAAAAAATTATATATTACAAAAAGGAGTAAGAGAACAAATTGCAAACTTTTATTTATTCAGTTCAACTGGACAATTTTGACCAAACAGTTTGGATAATATTATTCTGATACTCTGTAGCTGTACAGTCAAGGATGGATATGATTCCTAGCGCCATTCATAATGAAGACTGTGGGTATGAATTTAGCCACAATTTTGCAGAAGTTCCAAATTCTATAACTTTTTTGTTATCACATGTCTATACCGCCCTTCCTCCAAGGAGTTCAGGGTGTGTACATACAGTCTACGTGTGAACGTGCTATCTGCAAATGCATTTATCTGCAAGGGGCAGAATTGCTACTTTCCTCATTATCTGCACTTCTGTCCTCATTATCCACGATGCAGAGACTTTCCGAAGGCTGCAGGGATCTTCAGAATGGCACCTGCAACCAACGCTTTAAAATGGCCGACAGAAGCATCCGCCAGCCATGTTTAAGGGGGTCCATTCTGGTCGCTGATGCCATTCGGGAGATCCCTGAAGCCTCTGGAAGGTCTCTGCAGCATTCACAGATCTTTTGAAATTTCCTGCTGCTCTCTGCTGGCTTCCTGAGGGTCTCCACAGGATTGTTTTGATGGCAAATGAGGTACCCCTTTCACCTAACTCCATTGATCCCATAGGATCAATGATTCAATACCTGTGAATTTGCTTTCCATGAAGTTTTCCAGGAACCTAACCCTAGCGGATAATGAGGACTGACTATAATTCCTTTCCTTCTTTTGTCCTCACAATGACCCTGTGAGGTAGGCAAGGCCAAGAGATTGTGACTGACCCAAGGTCACCCAGGAAGCTTTGTGGCCTGGATCAAGCTTGAGTCTGGATAATCCAGATCTAACTCCAACTTCCAAACCATCAACAAACTTGTGTATTCTTGTTGCTGTCCTTTTAACACTTAAATTGGGGGGGGGGGTTAATTTTAAAAACAATTGTTCAGATATGGGGGGGGAGATTCAGCTATAAGAAAAATTCTATCTCAAAATTTCTCACCACATACGTTCTGTTCCTCCCTTTTACTTGAAGACTCTGTTGCATACTTTGGCATTTAAATGAGACATAAATGTATTCATAAAGGCAAATAACAGTTCTCCCTACAAAAAGGAACAGAAGGAATGAAAGTGACAGGCAAATTAACAACTAGCACTTTTATGACTAGAAACTTGCATGATTTTGCACCATTTCATTTAATTCCGGATCTTGTGAGAAAAATGGGCGTGCTTTGAGGGAGACTAAATATGGCCCCAAGCCATTTTCAAAGCAATCTATTACATTTGTTGCACTGACAGTTCTAGTTCAACTGGACAAATTGGCATAGGAATCCTTCTCACACACAAAATAAAAGGTTTAGTGGGAAAACAGCTCTGCTTTCTTGGTTTGAGAACTTATGTGATGAGCTATAAAAAGGGCCAGCACTACAGGGTACCATTGCTGAAAAACCCTCTATACACACTGTAGAAACTTCACAGAACAAATCAACAAAAGGCAACAAGAGTAACATATCCACACTGAAAGCAGAGAAGAAAAACCCTGCATGTGTTTGTTCCTGCTTTTGAATAGCAAACAGCAAATTAAAAAAAGATTTTTTAAAAAAAAATCAAACTGGCTTAAAGCAGGCAGAAGGAAGGAATAAGAGCAAACAAATGAAAAGAGAAAATCAAATTCCCTAGACATGTGTATCTACTGAGCCTTTGCACTTGATCTACATTTGATGCAGTCATAGGGTGATCTGCTTGGATAAGAGGAGGGCCACTTCATCTCACCCTTAGACAGGCGGGCTTGGCTGCCCAATCACTGAGCACCTGCTAATCTCAGTAGGAGGTTTAGCTAGGTGCTCTTGTCTCTGGGGGAAGCCCTGACATAAGGATAGATCAATACACATCAAGCCACATGGCAGTTTTATTTGAGAATGGCACTTCAAACAACAGACAGAGACTGCAGGAGCACATCCCAGCAGCTTTTGTGATGCTGAGTCATCACAGAAGCCTCCGGAAGACTGGAAATCCAGACCAATTAGGGAAGAGAGGAGAAACAAACAAGTCATTTATCACCGTTAGCAACAATTTGCACTGGCGAGGACACAATTTAAACAGTGGGACTGCAACAGGGGGCGTACAATGATCCCTTTTCACCCCAGCATGACGTCTTTTCCAGTGGCTGTGTCTTCTGTATTGTAAGATTGTGAGCCCTTTGAAGACAGGGAATCATTGATTGATTAATTTTGCTTTGTGAACTACTCTTGTTAAAAAGCGGCATACTATATAAGTCAGTGGTTCTCAAACTTTTTAACACCAGGACCCACTTTTAGAATGACTATCTGTTCAGGACATCAGAAGTGATGTCATGTCTGGAAGTGCCTTCATTGTGATGCCAGAGCCTGCTGCTTTCCTGTGAATGCAGCAGTAAATTAGGTTATTTCTCAGCCATTTTCCAATAGCAAAGTCTATTTACAATCCTGACACAAGCAAAATAACTGCACAACCCTCCCCCTTCCCAGCATCCCATATTTTCAATATGGCTGCTCTAGATGCTTCGCGACCCACTGGTGGGAAGCACTGGCACAAGTGATAATAACTTCATCTATTTTCAGTGTGTTACTCTTTAACGGAATGAAAAATAAAGCAGAGCTTCCCAAAGTGTGGGTCATGAGCCGAAGCACAGTGGGTCACGATCTGCACCCTCCTGCCCACCCTTGCTCCAGTTTGGCTCCAGAGAGGACCATTCCGAGACCTGTATTGTGGGTCGCCTCCAACACCACCAGGAGTGTCATGACCCACCACAAGGGATGAGTCGTGCCACAGTGCTGCAGGATTTGGGAACCCCATATTAAAAAATTCTCCTTCTTCCTAAAAAACAAATGGAAGCTTTAAGTTATAAATTATCACACTATACATTGATTTCAAAGCATTTAAAACACCACTCCCTTCATCTCCTGAAGGAGTCATGGATAACTGCTCCCTTCCCTGACTTGACACCCATTCGTCAATATGCCACAAATAACTGGTACAGAAACATGGGGGTCCTGGAGTGGATCCCCCGTGGATACCAAGGACCCAGTGTACAATCCGAATGTGAAGAAACAGCCCTTAAGACTGGGCTTGGCTCCTGATCGTTAAGGCAAGATCGCAAGCTGCTTGCATAAAATAGCACTGATGCTCTTTTCAGTCTAGTACAGACATTGACTCACCGCCAACTGTGGATGGCAAATCAGGAGCTGGCCTCATTTACTAGGCACGAGCCTGTGCTTTAACCGCAGCCTGACATACTGAAACTTAAGCCTCTCCTGGCATGGCAAGTGCCAAGAAAAACCTTCTCGATTCCATTTCCATGTGTCAGGCTGCCATTAAAGCAGAGGAACAGTGGAGAGGAGAAGAGGCTGCAACCCTATATGCTTTTCTCAATGAGCTCATCTCTTCTTGAGAAAAGCTGGGTCATATCCATAGGTGCCAAACATTGCTTTATTTCCCCTCTCTCTGCAAGATTCCATTAGTTAATCTTGCCAACTGATCAAAGCATAACTTAGGCCCACCACAACACAGAACATTGTATAAATGAACAAGGCACTACAGCAAAACACACCGAACACATATTAAAATATTTTTCATCCAGTTTTTGCAGGGAAGACTGATTTTTCACTCCTGCCTGAAAACCAAATAGATTCTGCAATGCAAATTATGTCGCCAATTGGCTTTGTACAGAAATACAATTGTGTCCTGAAAAGTAATTCTGCATAAACAGGAATCCCTCAGTGCTGATTTCAACCATTAATGAATATCATAGAATACCAGAGTTGGAAGGGACCTCAAAGGACACCTAGTCCAACCCCCTTGCTCAGGGCCAGCTACGACAACATCTCTGACAGGCATCATCCAGGCTCTGCTAGAAACCTCCAAAAAAAGAAGTGCCCCCAGCTGAATGGATCAGGCTGTTCCAGTGCAGGACAGTTAGGAAATCCTTTTGGAAATCCTAATTCTACTCTACTACTGTAATTTCTATCCATTGGTTCTAATCCTGCCCTTGGTAAAAACCAAAAACAGCTGTCCCCTTCTTCTGTGTGACAGCCCTCCAGATAAACAAAGCCACCTCCAGCTATCATATCCTTCCTTCATCTTCTCTTGTTCAGGTTAAACATATCTTGGTTTCTCATCCTGGTTGCCCTTCTCTGGACCCGCTCCACTTTAAAGAATGTCCTTAAAATGTGGTGCCCAGAACGTGACGCAGTACAATCCAAGCTAGTTCTTCTTGGTACAGAATAGAATGGAATTCGCATTTCTTATGATCTGGACTCTGTGCTTCTGCTAACGTAACAGAACTTCTTGCAGCCATATCACACTCCTGGCTCCATTTATGGTCCATGGAGGCCCCAAATCCTAACTAGTGTTCTGGCAGCACCAGTCCGTTTACTGCAGCCCGAAAGCCAGGCACAGATCTTGGAAGGCTCACTGGGGAAAGCAGAGACGTGCCCTGGGTTAAGAGACCAACCTCACCTTCACCTCAAGGAAGCCTCCGGACTGCCCTCTCCAAGGGGGGTTTAGTTAGGGTTGGGCTCAGTTTTTCAGGGAGATCTCTGTGCAGCCACACTGGTTTGCTTAGCTGTCTCCCCCCTTTCTTCTCATGGGAACCATTTGCAGTTGTGCCTTCAGTATCTTGCTTTTAAAAAAAAAACCTCCATCCACCTTGAACAGATTTAACGGTTCTAGCCATGGAATATGACCAATTTGTTCCCATTAGAATCAGTTTCCTGAAATCCGGACTACACATCCGACTCCCCCTAGCTTTGCAAAGTGATGTGGTGTGTTTCACCCAAAGTCCCTGACAGTTTCCTTGACCCATTCTTCTATCCTATAGTCCAGGAGAGCCAATCCCCGCATTCCTTTGTGTATACACTCTTGATAATACTATGCAACCCTCCCTTTCTGTTGGGTCTGCTCCTTTTGAACAAGTTATGACCTTCCAATTCCATATTCCACTCACGGGTCTCACCCTATCAAGTTTCTATGATGCCTATCAAATCATATTTGCCATCCTGTATTAGGATTTCTAAATCATCCCGTGTCTTTCCCACACTCTGGGTATGTGTTCCATTTAGAAAGCCAAGACATTTTTCTTTAAATGCAGTGCCCGCAAGTTCCAGTAGAGTTGCATCCCTTTAAGTCTCTTGAGGCTGATTAACTTCTACCAGTTAGCCCTCTAGCAGTACAAGGAAATAAAACATATGCGGGGACACAGAAAGGGAAGAATAAAGTCACTATCAAACATATGGAAATTTAAGAAACACAGTCTCCAGTCTCTCATGTTCTACTTGCTTACAACTTAGCCTCCATACAACCCACACTTTCGGTGCCAATCCAATTACTCTGCCAATCAAGGAAAACTACAGGGCTTGCAACAGGCTATGCAAGGGCATGAACAAGGTTGATATACATGCAAACACAAGACTGGGGATAGACACTTGCCCCAATACGTATCTTACAGTGTAATCCTATGCATGTCTACTCAGAAATTCCACTCAATTCCATGGAAATGACTCTCAGGCATGTGTACAGGATTCCAGCCTTAGTTATCTCCCTCCTCCTTAATCACATAAGTTACAGCCCCTTCCCCTAGGAAGAAGGATGGAAGAAAGTGAGAAAAAGTTCCAAAAATAACCTGCTCACCTCATCGTAAACATTTTAGTTGTTCCTAATAAAGGTGTTATCTTACATTCTGTTTTGGTTTTTGGAGCAACAAGGCTGCCTGCCATTTTCAAATGTAAAACCAGATGTTTCTACAGATATTCAAGAAATCCTTGACTTGCAAGGTAGTACTGTATGTTCAAAGTCACTCACCGAAATCACAGTTTTATTAACACTAAAATTAAAATCCATACAATACATAGTGCTAGAAGGTCCATTGGTGGCCCCCTCCTTCCCTACCAAGCATGAACAGAAAACAGCTGGATATCTTGGGAAGGCCAAAGTGAAGCAGGGGATTTCTTTCCGAGCCGAAGAACAACCGTTCCGTCTATGTGACTATAAATACTACACTTAGACAGAATGATAACCAGAAAAATCTTAAGGGTCACATTGTCATGGAAACAAGTCTCCACTAATGAGCTCTCTAAGACACCGGTGATTAAAAGCAGTAAACATTTACTCATAGATAGCACAACCGTACATGCAGCAGTAAAGCAGGAAGAGGTTTCATTCAACATGACCAACAATTACAACTTATTTCAGATTACGGTGATGCTACCAAACGTCTTTTGGCCCCGAGTCAAGTCACTTAGCGTTGTTGTACGTACCTAAAAAGCCATCACAGAAGACTTTGTATTTGATCAGAGGCAGCAGCAACAGGGAGGGATATGAGGTAGCCATTCCCCTGATGTAAATGGCCTCTCCCTAAACCGTGATGAATGCCACTGGGAAAAACAGAGTTTATTTTCTGCCATAACAGCCCCCAGTACCACCTCACCAACAGTGCCGCTGCTCTGATCAAATTCAGAGCCCTCTGCAAGCTATTTTTAGACAAGGATGAAAATGTTGAGAGATCTCCCCTGCTCTCATCTGTTTTAGTCCTTAGAGGCAGAGAAGGGAAGACAGAGACAGATCAAAGCATTTTTTTTTCAAATTAAAGTCTCTTTTGCAACTAGCTATCAGATAACCCACACACACTCAGCATGCCACACAGCCAGCGACCAAATTTGATGTGACAGGGTGAACACACGGCCATTGAGAAGAGCAAGTCGGGTCTACCTCTCCCAGGATATCCCTGGTACACGGCAATAACATCCCAGTGATGAGAGCTGGCTGGAGGAATATGGTGCGGTTATCATTTACTGGAGAGACTGGCAAGTTAGACCTGGGAGACAACTCCGGGTCTCTATTCAACAACACTCATGGGGTTGTTTTTTGGAGCACCATCTCTTAGACACTACTGCACAGTGATGTTGATGGGGGAATACGCAGGATAACTCCATGTCCAAAGGGTGTCCTCAGCAAGGCATAACCACCCCACTGGAGTTCTTGGAAAAGTGCCACCACTGCTACTACAGTGGCTGTGATCCTGAAACCACCCACAACCCAGTTGCTCAGAGTCTGTAGGTTGTAAGTCTTTGCATTATCACAACAGTGGTGGCCCTTTTCAAAGAACTCTGGTGTGGTGGGTCTGCCTCATCTGCACACCTCTGGTTATCCTGGTGATTTTAGAGGGCACTGCCCACTTCATGGAGTTGTGTTACTTCCTTTGCTTTCCGTACTTTTACATAATCCTTCAAAACCTTTGGGCCATCCTCTTCCCCGCAAAAGAAAAAAAAGTTACCTCATTAGGATTTCACAGCAAAATCTGATAAAAGAAACAAAGAAAAAAAATGTTTTTAAAAAAACATCTGGCTGGCTGCAATCCTATGCATTCTTTCCTGGGAATAAGCCCCACTGAAAATGATGGGACTTACTTCCAAGTAGACATGCATAGGATTATGCGGCAAGTGTTCTCTTATACACTATTTCCTCTCAACGTTTTCCCCTTCATATACTGTATTCGTATTTGTTAGTTTGAGACCATGTAAATGGCAGGAAAATATGGATTTGCTGTAAGAGTACAATTGTAATTATACTGTTAAGAAGTTAGTTATCAATTTAAAAAGCTAATCTACCCCACATTTTGACCACGTTCTAGAGATGATTGTAGGTCCATCTCAGATCAAAGAATTGTCACCTTGGAACATACAAACTCAGGGAATTCTATGTAATGGTGTTGATTTATGGGGTGCTCCCCTCCCCCATGATATTCTATCCTCCTTCCCTGAATAGTCAACTTTTAAAAAATATTTATTTTATAATGGTACCCATTCCAATACTTTTACTGGTGGTGATACAAGGAAAAGCATGCAGGCAACCTTCTACCCAATTCCTCAGTAACAGCACAATCCTATGCATGTCTACTCAGAAGTAAATCCCATTGCATTTCATAGGACTTAGTCCTATACTATGCAAACTAAGCAGCCAAGCTCTCCAGCCTTCCCCTGTACAGCTCATTTGTGTCAGGCACTCAATAAATCTTGCAAACATTATGCACGTAATTGTATTTAAAAACATACAGGTATGCGCTTAAATGTTTCGTGTCATACTATTAAGAAACTTCACGCATCTATTTATACTGTATTCAGACTCTGATTATTCTTGATTTATCTTCCCTCCCAATAACCCAAAATTCTTGGCTAGGGACCCGTCCAGCCTCCCCACTACTTCTTTCGGACGTCTCTCCGTCCCTTATTTTCCCGCCATTCCAGCCCCATCACACCACACAACGCACGTGTCTTCTGGCCCGAGAGGCGTCCTTCGCATTTCTTCGAGCTCAGAGCTGCAACACGTCCAGCAAACGCGAACTCGCACACCTTCAGACGTTTGGCGCGTGCACTCAACTCACATGAAGCTTCCCGTTCCTGGCTTTCGCTGGTCCTCGGACTGGCCTCTAGCGGGGTGATCCGGATCTCCCTGCTACGCTTTTGAGGCTCACCCCACCTCCAGGCAGAGGCCACAAGGAGCATCGCTCGCCCTGGAGAACGTCGCGTGTTTGCTCCAGATCGCAGAACTCCCCTCTCGGGGCGCGCAGAGTTCGCCTCTAGGCGAGCGCGGCATGAATGCAGCTACCCGGAGAAGGACCCTACATCGTGGTTTTATTTTTTACGACGGCTGGAAGAAGCGATCGAAAGCCGGGGTGACGCCGGAGCCGGGTGTACCCAACCGGACGAAGCTGCAAGTGGTTGTTTCTGTGTTTGCCACCTAGAGTCGCCGCGCGAACGAATCAGGAGTGGGGGCGTGGTGGAGGGGCGAGGCCGAGGCGGGCCCCGTTGGGGTCGCTTTGGGTGGAGAAATGTTTGGGTGGAGAATATCGCACTTCGAAGATAAGCGAGTCAGGTTGCGATCCTAAACACACTGACCCGGGAGGAAGTCCCATCAGAAGAATGAGGCTTACTTCCAAGTAAACAGGATTGTGCTGCGCATGCATACACTAACGTGGAAGAGCAAGTCCTATCTAAGTATCTTGGGCTCCCAGCCTGGGCACGTTTTCCTCGGAGTAAGCCCCACAGAACACGGTGCTACTTACTGGAGTAGACATAAGTAGGATTGTGCTGTAAATCTGCCAGCCTATTCACGCTTACCTGGGAGTAAACCCCACTGACCACAATGGGACTCACTTCTGAGTAGACATGCTTGGGCTTCACGCTGATCATGACTCAGGCCCATTTAGCAGGGGAAGAGCCACCTTTAGGTGTCCCTGCAGATGCGACCGAGGAGAGTCCTGGAAGCCGTGGGGGAGGGGCAGCGGGGAAGAGGACCGTCCGGATAGACGGGGAGCAACGCGGGGCGGCTTATCTAGCAGCTGTTGGGGCGCTGGAGAGCGATTTCAAGACGCGGGGTACGAAGCCGGCGGTGCCGATCCCAGGCAGCGTTTACTCAGGTGTAAGTACTAGTGACACAATGGGGCTTCTCGCTGATGCGGCATCCTTGCCATGCTACCTGGGCTTCTTCGGCAAGCCAGTCCCGCGGGGTTTCTGCCAATCTGCCTCGGGTGGGGAGCCTCGCGTGCCCGACCGAGGAAACGACGAGGGCAGCCGTGCAAAGGGAGGGGGAAGAAAGCGCACCCACCTGAGAGCGGAACGGATCCCCCGGGGGGCAGAGGAGAGGGCAGAGGAAGCAGCAACCGGGCGCGGCATCACACCGACGAGGAGCCCCGCATCCCCCGCGCGCCCTTCCTCCTTACCTCCTCCCGGCTGCCTCTCCCCGCCAGCCTCCAGGGGAGGGCGGATCAGGGCGCGCGTCCCATCCCTGGGCAGAGGCGGCCCTCCCCGCGACTCTCCGGATTGAGAGAGGAGGGCCGGGAGGAGGGAGAGGCGGGCGATCTGGAGCCTGATCACAGGTCAAGCCGCCGGTGTGCTGTGGTGGTGGTGGTAGTAGTGGTGGTGGTGGTAGCGGCAGGAGGAGGGAGGGGGGCGCGTGGCGAGCACAGCGGTGGCAGCGGCGCCTCTTTGGCGAGACGGAGCGCGCCCTCTAGGGCGAGGGGGGAAAGGAAGCGAGGACTGCTCGGAGAACCGCGCGGCGGTGCGAGGCTTGTACATTCCACTGAACTCGACAGGATAATCCTTGAGTAAACACGGCCAGGGTTGGGCTGCCAGCCAGCTCGCGTGGCGCGGTAAGAAATGTGGTTGCTCACGAAAGCCAGCCTGCAGCATAGTCCGTGGAATACCGAGGATTGCAGCCCGATCTGGGGAGCAGCAGGTGCCACTTTACTGAAATTTGAGCTCTGGCTTCCCAGGGATCTGGAAACAATCCAATCGGCAGCTTCTCTCACTAAAATTGTTGATTGTGGGGGGCAGTGGCGTTCCTAGAGGGGGGCAAAACCCTGCCTTGCAGGAGCCTGGGCTCCTGGATAAAGAGGTCCCCCACCTCGCCTTCACAGTCGCGAATGGCTGTGAGGCGAGGGGGAGGGGCCTCTTCACCCAGGAGCTCAGGCTCCTGCAAAACTTAGCATTTTGCCCTCCCCTCTAGGAACGCCGCTGAAGGGGGGGCGTACTTTTTATTTTTTGCCACGGTTAGAATCAGATTACCAAGTAGCACCTCCCCGGGATTGTCAGCCTCCCCAATCTGATCAGCCTTTGAGAGTAGTTTTATTCGCTCAGAATGAAAGGCACAGATCTCCAATATGCAGCCCTATCCTATACATACTTACTCAGAAGAAAGCCCCGTGGTGGGAGTGATTCCTACAGAGTCTTGCAATGCAATCTGATGGGACGATGGAATGCATGTGTACTCAGAAGTACGTCCCGTTGTATTCAATTGGCCTTACTCCCAGAAAAGTGTGTATAGCAGTGGTTCTCAAACTTTTTGGTTCTCATACCTGGACTCACATTTTAGAATGACAACCTGTCTGGGACAGCAACATGAGGTGAGGCTGTGGCAGGTGAGGCAAAACCTTCCTGTAGTTCTTTGAAAAGTGCCACCACTGCTGTGATCACACAAACACAACCCATGGGCTTTGAGCAGTTGGAGCCTGGTAGTAAAAGTTTGCAGGATCACGGCCACCACAGCAGCAGTGGGGGGGACTTTTCAAAGAATTATGGTAGGGCAGTTCTGCCCCACTTGCCACACCCGCACTGCACGTCTGTGACTCACCGAAACTGGTCATGGCTCTAAGTGCCATCATTGTGACCCCAGAGCCTGTTGCTTTCCTGCAAATGTAGCAATAAGTTATTTCTCAGCCATTTTCCAATGGCAAAGTGAATCAGAAAGGGAAAAAAATACTTATTTAGCCTTGATGCAAGCTAAACAACCACACAGCAACTCCCCCTTCCCAGCATCCCATCTTTCCATATTTTCAATATGGCTGCCCTAGGTGCTTCGTGACTCACCTGAAATTGGCTCATGACCCACAGTTTGGGCACTACTGGTGTATAGGATTGTAACCTACGTTGAGATAAATTGACTGCTGATTGAGTATTATTGGCTACAGTTCTGTACTTGCTTGCTTGAAAGTAAGTTCCTTTGCAACTTAAACCATATCCTTTCTAGGTAGGGTTACCAGATACAAACTATGACAGAGTACCTATACCTTTAACCATTGTATGGAAGAGGGAATTTGGGCAGGTGCAGCTCATCATGGAAGTGTTTCAAAAGCTGCATCTGCCAAAATTCCCTCTTCTATACAAAGGTTGGGACTGGTGGCACTGTGGGTTAAACAGCTGCTGAGCTTGGTGACTGGAAGGTTGGGAGTTTGAGACCACGTGATGGAATGAGCTCCTGTTGCTTGTCCCAGCTCCTGCCAACCTAGCAGTTCAAAAGCACCTGAAAATGCCAGTAGATAAATAGGTACCACTTTGGTGGGAAGGTAACAGTGTTCTGTGTGCCTCATGACCTCATGCTGGCCACATGACCACGGAAGCTTGTCCTCGGACAAATGCCAGCTCTTTGGCTTAGAAACGGAGATGATCACTGCCTCCTACAGTCGGTCACGACTAGACTATTTGGTCGTGGGGAAACCTTTACCTTTTTATACAATGGTTAAAGGTATAGGCACTCTGTCCCAGTTTGTATCTGGTAACCCTATTTCTAGGGCATGTGGTTTCAGGATTAGGGTCATACTCCCATTCAGAGAGAACCAGTGCATTCCAGGGGTGAATTGGTATCATTCATTTTAATACTGTATGCATGCTCTTTAGGATTTTCCTTGAAAACAATAATGGCATTGAGGACCCAATCCTAGCCAACTTTCCAGCGCTGATGCAGCCATTCCAAGAAGGCATGCACCCTATGTTGGAGTGGGGGAGGCAGTCACAGAGGCCTTCTCAAGGTAAGGAATGTTCCCTTGCCTCTGGGCTGCATTGTAGCTGCGTCAGCACTGGGAAATTGCGTAGGCAGGGGTGTTTCTAGGGTATAGCAGGGGGTGGCACGAGCCATGGGCGCCATCTTGCAGGGGGCACCGTTCGCATGGCGCCCGTCCCCCCAAAATGGCGCCCACGGCCTGCCCGCTCCCGCCCAGGCCCTGCGCAGCATTCTCCTCGCTCCGGCTGGCCTTAAAGAGCCAGCCAGAGCGAGGAGAACGCGCTGCCACCCGGCGCCCCCTCCCGCTTCTCAAGGGGGGCGGGGCGCTGGGCGCCGCCGCGTTCTGTTCGCTCGTGCCGGCTCTAAGGCCGGCACGAGCAAACAGAAAGAACGCGGC
>JAJKFI010000003.1:1634270-1660517 GCA_029204185.1 Lerista edwardsae | reverse complement strand
GTGCTGGCCTTAAAGAGCCGGCACGAGCAAACAGAACGCGGCTGGGGCACTGCGTTTGGTTCGCTGCCGCCGGCCCTTTAAGGCCAATGGCAGCAAACAGAACGCGCCTCTTAGAAGGGGCGGGGCGCTATGTCATGACATCACGATGTGATGTCATGACGTTGCGTGCCCCTAGGGGCACATTTTCATTGGGCGCCATGGGCGCCCTTTCAAATAGATTCGCCCCTGTGCGTAGGATTGGGCCTTCAGGCTGCAATCCTATACAGACGTACTTGGGAGGATCTCATTGAACTCAGTGGATCTTACTTCTGAGTAGACATGCATAGGTTTGCCCTACATGTTTTTCATCAGGGAGATGTGGGAGGGAAAGAGGGAGGGAGACTCTATTACAGCCTGATTTGCAAAGTTAATTATCATACTTGCCAAGAAAAGGCAGGAGATCTATTTCAGTGACGTAATGTTTTCATGTGGCTTTAACAGAGGGATATGCTCTTGGTATAATAACAGCTATTATCTCGAATAAATGATCCCTTGTCAAAGGACGATCTTACCATAACAGTACTTTCTGCTAGAGGTCGGTCTTTCTCCTTACCATCTGGTTTCTGAGCTCTCTCTTCTTTGTTTTTTTAAAACCATGGTTTGTGGGATTGAGTGCATACCTTGTTTTAAGAGCATTAATTTAGAAATAGTATTACAATGCCTGGATTTTCTCCCAGGCAGCTGCAGGAAGATCCATGGGAGAAGGGGACTTCTGCTGGTGTAGAGGTGAGAGCCTCCGTGTGGGGCCGCATGGCCCAACATAGAGGATAGGATCCGGTGGCAAGGGTCACTGCTGGTCTCACCCAGCTCTGCTCCACCCCTCCCAGGAACACCCTCCTGCCCCACCCAAATAAACCACAGCTCTAGCAACTGGTACATTCACGCTTGCCTGTTTCTGCCTCCAGATGGTTGTGATCTCCTCCTTACACATTAAAGACACACTCAGTGTTTCCCCCCCCCTCTGCCACTGCATCCAGCCCTAGCCCACTGTCTTCCAGTGACATGGCCCTTCCCCTGAGGCTTGGCACATCCATGTCAGGATTTGCAGGGAGCTGAAGTTTGTACCCAGCCTTGTGCCTGGTGCCTGGGGGGCAGTGGGGTAGACTGGACATGAGCCTGTGCTTTGGTAGCATAGCGCCAGTTGCTGCCCCCCTGCTGGAGTTTTGACAGAGCATCTGGAGTGCCCAAAGCAGTGGGGAGAGTCCAGAAGCAGACACAACCCTTTCGTTGGGGTCCTGGTCACTTGCAGGTTTTGGCTCTTTGTTCATCTGAGACAGTTGTGTTGCTACAGGGGGTGGCATGCTAAGTATTGCAGGCACTGCAATGTGCCATGTAACCAGTGGTGTCATTCAAATTATTTAGGAACAGGAACTCACTTTTGATTGGCACTTGTCAGGAACCCAGAACCAGCCACGGAGCCCGTTAGGATCCGGAACGCCCGTTCTGGTCCATTCCCCCTGAATGACATCACTGCATGTAACCCACCCTTCCCACTTGCCATCAGAGCCATTCTAGGCAGCAACAGCAATGCATAGTGTTGCTGTCGCAAAAATGGCTCAATGGCAAGTGGGAAGAGCCAGTTACATGGTGTATTGCAAAACCCGCAATACTTACCAGACAACCCAGCTGTGCTACTGACCGGAGTAGCTGCTCTGCATGCTAAGCTGCTGTTGAGATCTTAGGTTCCCTTAAGAACACAGTTTGGAAATCATAGTTCTAAAATAACGAGCAGCATCGGCCAAAAGTATGAGCAGCATTTATGCATCAATCTGGTTGGAAGAAACATGGTTGATAAAGGCAGGGTTACTATGGCAGTGGAGGTCAGGCTGCATTATTCTCTGTGGTACAACCATTCAGGCTCAATTAGCGCTAGGAAGTACAAATACAATTTATTCTGAGGATATGTTAAAGACGGTTTCTTTGAATAGCATCTCCTAGGAACAGGATGACGCAAGCTGTGGTTTCTGCTATCAAGGCTGCCAACCACCAACCTTTGCTTAGGGACAGGTTAATGTGAAATGGAGCTGAAGGAAATTGCAACAAGCTGCTCCAAGCCCATAGGATAGGTCTCTCTCTCTCTCTCTCTCTCTCTCCCCCCTCCCCATTGTTACTGAAAAGGCAGAGTTTTAGGACTGATGGGAATAAATACCAATCCCAGTTAATAAAACTAGCGCAGGAAAGCATCTTCTGAAAGAGAAATCCTAGAGGGACTTTTAGGGTTGCCAATTAACCAGAAGAAAAATCCAGCCTGCTGCCTCTGTGACTTACCAGCAGCATGAATTGCAGAAATCAGTAGCTGGCACTTTCCACATCACATGACGGAATGAATGATCACCTGCCAATATCTGCAGGTCATGCTACTGCACAGATTCAGAACCCAGTTGGCAACCTTAAGGACATGTGCAGTTCCCCCTTTCACAGTGTATTTGAACCGTAATTGAAAACAGAACCTTTCTATTTACTTGGTTCAAACGAAAGGGGATATTTGTGTCATAATGAAAATGATCTCGGGCTGACTTCTTTCTCTTTTAAGGCAAAATTAATGAGATGAAGAAATGAGTAAGCTCTGCTTCTGATTGAATCACACTCTCCCCACAATTGCTCCAGCTGAGCATTACTCTGCGCAAGCCCAGGAGAAACTACAATTTCTTATTTTAACCTTTTTTTCCTGCAACAGCAGTGCACGTTATATAGCCGAACATATAAAATAAAATGCCAAAATTTGCAGGACCTTTGTTCCCTATCCATCTTCATGGTGCTGAAAAGAAACAAAGGAGTAGCAACTCAGTCCTGCCTTCTCAGAAGCAAATCCTATTGAATTTAGTAGAATTTGAGGTGTATGTAGGATTTCAGCCTAAAATTCCGAGCACCCATGTACAGCTGATCAGCCCTTAGTTTAACTGGAGATGCCAAGGAGATGAGAGGGGTAGAAATTACCCCTGTAACCAATTTATGAGACATGATTGGCCCAATCCTGTCGCCCATTAGTTCACAGTATGTAGGTGGGATTATGTTGGTGTCCTGTCCATCCTACTTCCTGAGCTGGCCAAGGTGGTCTTGGGTGTGACCATGAGATTTCCTGGTGCCTGGGAACTTCAGTGTTCTCATTGGAATAACAAACTCAGGTCTGGCTCATGATTTCATGGCTCCCAGGACAAACACAGGCCCATTTCAATTTTTTTTAAAGCTGGTCCTACACACCAGGGTGATCATATCCTGGATCTGCTGTTTATTACTGGGCAGCTGGAGGGGATTCATATTCTCTATCATAGAGAGACCACTGCCAAGTCAACTGGGGGTTTGTTATGTCTCCTTTGTGCTGTAGAGGTGGGGGTTCTCAGAAAGGTCTTTGAGATTTGGTTCTGGGGGATTTTCGTGTTACTGATCCTGGTTATTCTGTCATGGCCTCGGTTAGCTTCTGGAATGAGGGCATGACTGAGGCTAGTGACACAATTGTTCCTGAGCAGCCTCTGAGGTCCCTTTCAACTTGAACATTGTATGATTCTGTGACCTTCAGCCACTGAACACAGTCCCAGCACACAAAATGGATTTTCCCTGTATGCATAAGAATATCAGAAGAGCCCTGCTGGATCAGGCCAAAGGCCCATATAGTCTAGCTTCCTGTATCTCATAGTGGCCCACCAGATGTCTCAGGGAGCACACAAGACGAAAAAGATACCTGCATCCTGTTGCCACTCCTTCCATCTGGCATTCAGAGACAGCCTGCCTGTAAAATCAGGAGGTTGCACATCCCCATCATGGCTTGTAACCATCATGGCTTTTATTTACCTCCACAGCATGTTAGCGCATGTTCTGCATCCACCTAGTTCATCGTGGAATCTTCTAGAGCAGCAGTCTCCAAACCGCAGACTTCTGCGTCCTGGAAAAGTCGTACTGGCATGGAGCTTTCTGTTCTGCACTGTGGCTTCTGTTCTTCCCACAGCCCTGTGCCAGGAAGCTATCACCCTGGGAAATCAGGGTGTAGAGGCACCTGGGGCGACAGGAATCAGAAGTGGCTGCCCAATACGAGGCTGTGGGAAGATCTGCATGGAAAACAGAGGCTGCAGCGCAGAACAGAAAACTCCACATGCCCAGACAGCTTTTCTAGGATGCCAGATCTGGCCTGAAACGGGCCACTATCTTTCAGTGTCATGGACCTTTCACTGAAGCTTGGCCACTCCTTGTCAGGATTTGCAGGGAGCTGAAGGTTGTACCCAATATTGTACCTTGGTGACTTGGGGGTGGCAGTGGGTCGACCGGACATGAACCCGTGCTTTGATAGCATGGTGCCAGTTGCTGTCCCTGAGCTGGGGTTTTGACGGAGCATCTGGACTACCCAGAGCATTGGGGAGAGTCTAGAAGTGGACACAACCCTTCCCTTGGGATCCTGGTCACATGTTCTTGGCTCTTTGCTCATCTGAGATAGTAGTGTTGCTATGGTACTCTTACGACAATGCTGGGCCGACCCAGCAGACATGCATCAGCCCAACGGGCATTGCGCTATTACAGCTGATGGTATGTGCATGCTGCCGGTGATGAGGGCTTCAGGATTGGGCTGTGATGGATCCATTAAGAGGAATGATCTTTAGGCCTCCCCTAAATGGTAGAAACATAAAGGAGGCCTAGGTTCATTCCAGCCACTTAATGAAATGAGGAAAAGACTATAGAACGCAGCATGTTCTCAATTTGCCTGCACACAAGATGCAGAAGGGGGGGGGGTCAGATGGCCAACAGCCGAAGTCATGTTTCCGTATCTGCTGCAACACAGATCTTGGGGCTTTGGGTGCCAAGACTCAGCAATCTCCTTATCCAAACACTGGAGAACAGTAGATAAGGGCTTGAAAAGCAAACCTAGGACGGCTCAGTGGTAGAAATGAACCAAAGCAGCCTTGTGTGCTTCGAGCACAGCAAAAAGCTCATTGCTAAGTATGTTGTTCTGGCTTCCTAATACCATTTTCAAGACCATTGATAAGTGTTCATTAGTGTAGCAGACCTCAGACGTTTAATGTTTTACTTCAGTGTTACTCAAAGTGTTAGTCGGGACCCACTTGGTGGGTCATGACCTGCTGTCAGGTGGGTTGCGAAAAGCTGGGAGCAGCCATCTTGGAAACAGCAGCGCTTACTCTTTTATATGCCTTTTGTGAGTGTTAACAGCTTGAATTTTCAAGTGAGGGTTTTTTATTTATTTTGTTTTTAGTTCAGTGCTTTTACATCATATTTTGTCCTTATCTTGCTTTCTGTCAGGGATGTTTCATGTACAATTGCTGCAGTCCAACTTGCATTTCAGGAGTGTCATTTTATTATGTTACAGTGACAGCACTTCTTGCTTGAAGATGTCACTTCCTGCCACAACATCACTTCAAGTTAATGACATCATTTCTGGTGTGTTCCGACATGAGTGCCATTCTAAAAAGTGGGTCCCAGTCTAAAAAGTTTGAATACCACTATTTTACTTTATACATTTATGCAGATACATTCCCTATAAAATACAGGGAAAACCTCTTCCTGAGGATTTCCACCTTCTGTCTTCCCACACCTCTTTCTCAAACTATTTATATCCTTGCTTAAATTTTTTTACACCAAAGTCAACATAATGGTAGTTTGATATAAGCCACGCTTCTGTGATTCTGCTGCAGTCATGCTCTACCAATTGAAGACATTGGGATTAAGAAATGTTGAAAGCACTGAATAAAACATTAGCTGCTTTAGAGAAGAAGCAATCATTAAGGGGTCCTAAGGTAGAAGCAACACATACTATTGACATTGTACTTTTGCACAGAATGAGGCTGGCTATAGCAGCTTAAGGAGCTGACAGAAGAAGACAAGACAGCAAGGAAAAAGGAGGGATTGTGTGGTCTCAAGTGACGATTAAGTTTTCTGACACAGGCGACAATGGGGCAAAGGAAGATAAATCATCAACAGTTAGCAAATATTACGTTTTGAACGAAACAAGAGGCAACAGACTCTCTGCGCTGACTCATGCCTAGAGAAAGGACACAGACTTTCCTCCTCCAAATGAACAACAGAGCTCTTCCCCTTATGCCTCTGAGGGTGCAATCCTAACCCACTTTCCAGCACTGACATAGTTGTGCCAGTGGGGCAAGTGCTGCATCCTGCAGTTGGTGAGCAGTTATGGAGGCCTCCTCAAGGTAAGGGAATGTTTGTTCCCTTACCTCACAGCTGCATTGCCCTTACCCCAGTGCTGGAAGGTTGGTTAGGATTGTGCCCTCAGGTAATCATTGGGCTAGTTTGGTTGATATTCTGCATCACCATGGGAAAACTTGGTAAGATTGGGATGTAAGGAACTATACTATGTAGTTAATGTTATACTATGTAGCAAGTACAATATGTAATTGTTGAGATATACATCTCAGGGACCTAGTGACCAGAACTAGTGGTGTAGCAAGTGGGGGGCGGGGCAGCCCATCCCAGGTGCCAGGGCAGGAGGGCGTGCCTAACAAGACCATCCAGAGTGACAGTGTCTCTGAGGGGTGTCACCATTGTACAGCCTCAGCCACCTTCCAGCATGCTGCTTCCTGTTCATGCGAGCTATGCTTCTTCAGGATTGGAAGGGCCAAGGACAGCCGAGGAAGCGCACAACACCCCTCCCTGAGGACACACCTCTCCACGAGAACATGAAGGAGTGACTCATCCAAGCTTGAAAGCTGCAGTTCAGAGAGGCTGCTTCTTCACCAGGCCGTTGCAGAGTTCAGAGCGGGGCAAAGAAGTGGCCACTTGGGGTTTGCAGCTTCCAAGCTAGAAGTAATCGGTGGTGGTGTGGTGACATCATTATGTCACCGCTGTTTACTTCCATGGCTGCGCACTTGGGGGTGGGAGTGATGCCACAAGACGACAAAGTTGTGACGCCACTGATCAGAACAATTTGGTATTCACTACCCCCCCCTTTCTGGTTTGTATTGAAAGAATATCATTAGAATGTGATGCCAGAATATCGTTAGAATGTGATTTCTCAGCATGAGAGTCTCAGTTTTCATTAAATGCAACATGTCTTGAAAATGGAAAATTCCTGCCGAAGTCTCAGACACTGAACCAGAAAAGATTTTCAGTTTTTAGCGCAGTGTTTACTTGCTCACTTGGTGGTCTTGCTTCCCAACACCATTCATAAACCTATCCCCATTGTGAATACATCTTTCACTAGCGAATAATAGCTCAATTAAGCTAAAATTGTTACGTATTCAGTTATCTGATTGCGCCTTTGTGGGACTACAGTGGGCTCTAAATTTCCTGCCAATTTCCCAAATAGGTTTTTAGTTTCAATCAAAAATAATTTGGTTCATAGGTGGGAACGAGAGCTCGTTCTGTCTTTCATTCTCAAACAGCAAAAGCTGAGGTTGTGCAATTAGAATGTACATTTGTCATTTTTAGGGTGGATAAAAAAAGAGGGGCTTTAAAAGAACAGTTTGGGTTTTTAAAAAAATAAATCTATGTTAATTCAGATTTGAGACACACCATTATACTTTATCCCAATAATTTCACCTGCTCAAATGCATTTTGTAGGGACTTGTAATTGGAGGGTTCAGGACCTGTTCAAACAGAGATTACGCCTGTAATACCACCATGGCACATTTCTATGTACACTGGTGCAGTGCCAATCTTGCCAGCCTAGGATGCCTGTTGGCAGATGTCCCATGGACTGTGAAGCAGCTGCAGAGCAAAACCGTGCAGCCATAACTTAACTGGAGCAGCCCAGCCAGTGAAGGCGCCTTGGCCAAAGGCTAGCGCAGGGCCTGTAAGGGGAGTGGACAGGATGAGGAGAGTCAGTGCATGCCAAATTCTAAACTCCCCTGTTGGACAAGCTCCCGAAATTCTGAGGCAATGGCAGATCTTTTGTAAAGAGAA
Organism: Lerista edwardsae; assembly: GCA_029204185.1. Lineage (NCBI taxonomy): Eukaryota > Metazoa > Chordata > Lepidosauria > Squamata > Scincidae > Lerista > Lerista edwardsae. Next base: position 1,652,618 of record JAJKFI010000003.1, on the reverse strand, counting down.
CTCATCTGATAGAAGCAATGCAAAACGGCAACAAACCCATCTCCTGCACCACTTGCCCCACCCATTTTCCCAGATGGTATTTGGCAGCCAATCACAGCACTCCAGCTCCAGGATAACAAGACACCTGTTGCCTAGAGCCTCTGCAGTGGTACATGATCTTGGCCATCAATGGGTCTGGTGGAGGCAGCCTTTTGCTTCCCTTGACCCCCACCCCAGGCCAATAGCAGCCACTGTGGGTGAGCTCAGGCCTCCTGGGCATCCACCTGGACCAAGACCAAGACCAAGACATAAGACATAAGAAGACATAAGAAATTTATTTGTCATTACACTCACAACTGGGTGCAACGAAATGAGGTGCTCTTCCCCAAGGTAAAACTGGACAACACCAAAACTAAAATATGCACAATCAACCATACAACAATCACTTATACAAATATAAATACCCCATTGCTCCCAGCAATTTAAATTCCACAAAAACTTATGACCCCGCATTTAAACTCAATACTGCACTTGGGTAAAAACTGTTTCTGAATCTGCTCGTCCTTGCTTTCAATACCCTAAATCTCCTTCTCGATGGTAATAGTTCAAAGAGCTGATGTCCCGGATGAGAGGAGTCTTTCAATATATTAGATATCTTCCTCTTGCATCTATTTTTATACAGTTCTTCCAAAGAGGGGAGTAAACAGCCAATGATGTTTTGGGCCGTCTTGATCACCAAGCTGGGCTAGTTGTTTGATTTGCTGTCTGAGCATCTTGCGCATGCCTTTGGATGGGGCCATAGCACATGGCAATGCAGCCTCTTTGATACAGTCAGTAACACTAGCGGTGCATGGGGCTGCCAAGCTCATGTTGGCTGGGCTTCCAGAGGCATCCAATGTACACCATGGGCCTGCTTCAGAAGCTGGACATAGCAGACTTGGACACCAGCCTCAAGGAGGAGGAGGGAAAGACACAGCCTTGGATATACAGTCTGGTATGTGACAGGTCCCTAGGTGGCATCTTAGAGGGGAGCACGGATCTGACATGTTCCTCTCCTTGCTTTCATTCCTCTCCTGATTCTGTGCTGTCTTCCATAGGAACACTGGTAGAAACAGCCTGCAGTGGGGAATCGGGAAGGGGAGCTTCTTAAGTCTCATTCAGTCCATCTGCCGGGGCCGTATTGCACTGACCAGAGACCAGTTAGCCTGCACCTCTTTACCAGCAGCCCCTTGTGCCTGGACTGCTGTAGGCCCACGTGGGCCAGCTGGTTAGTAACACATGGCCACACATGTCTCCATTCTTCTTGAATGCTAAGCCCCCTGCCACAAGGAAGGTGGGCAGGTGAGAGAGCAAGCGAGTGCCCCCCCATATCCCCAGTCCCCTTCCCATAGAAAGATGCTCCATGGTCCATGCATCACCTGTTTAAAATTAAAAATGTTAATATTAACATGGACAATTAACAGTTCCACAGCATAATTTAAATGTGTGCATGTCTGTTGGGAGAAGAGGTGCTCAATGTTGTTTGTTTTCCATATTTTTACATCACCATTTTTCCTACCCATCAGTTCTTCTTCCCCACTGGCCAATTGTGCTTGCTCCCAGAACATCACACAAGCTGTGGCAGCATAGAGTGAATCTACCAGCTAAAGATCTACAAATAAGAAAATAATCATCAAGAAAACTTTTTCCCCCCTGATTCAACCAATTAAAATATGTGGCTCAATGATTTTTTTCTTATTTGAAAACTTATTACTTTATGCATGGGCTAGGAAAGGGTTAATGGTGAAAATCAGATCCCAGGAGTTGCTAAGCAACAGTGCAACTGCCCTCTGGATCACTTGTCAACCACCTCAATTTGTTTCAGGGATGCAATTCCACCTTTCTAATATCTCTCCAGCTGAACTGTGTGGGCAGAGTTCTGTGCAAATCCACTGAACTTTTTTTTTTTTAATAACCACCATCTAATAAAATAAAATTGTGGGGAAAAATAATGAATTAGTGATGGTCTATTATTATTAGCAATCACAAGTTCTCCTGTTTTTGCAATATTTAGAGTTTCTTTGCCTGGCGTACACACCTGTAATCTGCCCACACAATATCTGCCAAAGTCCCTGCCAAGACACCAGTCTTGCCTAATACCCAAGTGCATCACCTCCATGGAAGCAAGCATGCAATTGCAGTCCAAGGACACCAGTCAAGCTATGCTATCCCCAGGTCTGTCACTAGAGCAAATAGATGTCTTGGCACCCTTGGCTGCATAGCAGACCGCACACCACTGAAGTGCCTGTAAGTCGGCTCACAGTAATCACAACAGAGTTTTTCCAAAATAATATAGAATGTATTCTGTACTTCAATATACTATTGAAGAAAGGCAGTGTAGGATCAGTCGCATAGCCGTTATGTGGTTGTGGGTGGAGGATAATTGGGGTGGGCTCTGCTTGGACAGGCATGGGTTACAGGGGCAGGATGGTAGGGCAGGGCAATCTCTGCTTGAGATGATCTACTGGGAGGGAGAGGATTAGCAGGCAGCACTGGGGAACAGAGGTTTTAGGTTTGCAAAATTGTTAGGAGGGGTCAAGAGAGAAGAAGGAGAAAGAAAGGACATGACCTCTCCTGGTCTGCTGGACAGAGGGGAGAAAGGGTGTTCAGGTAGTCACAAACGGAGGCCAGGTTGTGTGACTTCAAATCCTGGGGGGCAAGGCCTATGAGAGGGGGGGTACAGAGAATAATTTGTACCCAGGCCCAGGGTCAAAAAGGGGGCCCAGGCGCCACTCAGACATTTCCTAGGGTCTTCTATTTTCCAATCACAGCTGGGCCCTCTGCCCATCTGGGATGCTGGGAGCTCTTTGGCTTGTGGATCTGCTAACCATGAAGGAGCGCAGTGGCACAGCTGCAGAAGTCCGTTTTGATGCAGATGCTCGTGTGAGCTAAACACAAGGGTGCTAATTTTCTGCAATGATTTTCTGTGTTTAAGACATTTTAGAGAGTTGTGGAGGAGTGTGTTTGGTTTTCCATATTAATTTTATCTAGCTGCCAACACAACAATGGGCAGGTAGACCTGGGCTCCACATTGTATAAGACATAGAAAGTAATGAAGCCTCTAATTAGCCTATTTAACCAAAGATCTTAAGCAGCAGCAGCCGAACTATATATAATTCCAGAAACCGAAAGATAAAAGTCAGTGTTTGTTTGTTGTAGCACTGCTGAATAATTCAACGCGGTTATTCTAAATAGGTTCAATGGCCTTTTGATTCTGTGAGTTCACACTTCATCCCTACCTGGGTTTCTGCTCCACAAAATAGGGTGATGTTGTCACCATAACATCAAAATAGTGATGTTATCACTATTGTGATTGGCTTCACATCAGTGGGTCATCTGGCCAGACTCTGGGTCCTTAAGATTCGAAGAGTAATCCCAGGAGACCCAAACAACGTGTGTGTGCGTGTGTGTGCGTGTGCGCGCACACACGTGTGAAGAAGCAATTTCATTTACATACAAAAGAAGTGTTAAGTTAAAGAGTGTTTACATTTACAGGTGATGTGCTGGCAAAGCAAATTTACAAGCAAGGTCCCTTCTGTTTGCTGGGACTTCCTGGCAGCCAGTGGTGTATCTAGGCATGTGGCAAGTGGGGAATCTGTTTTGGGCACCTCTTGAAGAAGGCACCAAGTGTGGACTTGCCCATATTCCACTGATAATGCCTTTCTGCACCACAGCCAATGATGCATTTTTGCACCCGTTTCAGGGGACCTCCAACAAGATATAAATGCCTGCAGAAAAAAATTGCTTCCAGGCAGGAGGGAGCTTTCAAGACTGGCCATTGTCACACAGTGCTGCTGCAGGCCAAACACAGGTACAGAATGCTACTTTTCATTTCTTTTTGGGAGGGGGCCTAACATTTGCGGATTTATTGCATAAATTCACTTGGTGGGACAGGGCTGACTTCTTCCCCATCTACTCTTCTCTGTGTAAACTGCTGAATAAATTCACTTGGTGAGATGGGCAGGACTGGCTTCTCACCCCAAGATCTCCCCTTCTCAAGCGCCATTTTAGTGCTTCCCATCGGTGCCATTTTCCCTAGAAACGCCACTGCTGGCAAACTGGTTTCCTTGTCTAATGGGATAAGTTGTGTGGCACACATCATCTACACTTGATAAGCGCTTCATCAGCATCACCCTTTTCCTCCAGATCATTTATACATATGTATTAAACGGCACTGGGCCTGAGACAGAGCGTGTGGCATGCTCAGCTGTGTGTGGCATACTCTGAGCCTCTCCAGGGTAACTTGGAGCCACATCTTCGTACCCACTGGGAATTTTGTGTTCAACTTTGTCAAATGCTTTGCTGCAATCCGGATGGACTGTGTCCATGGTGTTCCCGTCAAGCTGCTTGAACAGAAACTGGTATTTTTTAAAAGTCACTGGAATAGTCATGGTATTAAAAACAGCACTTCCTTTTACATGTTCTTCTTGTTTCTCAACTTTTCAGAAAGCTCTTAGCGCTCAGATGTCTCTCAAGTTTTCTTCCCATAGGAACTGTTTTGAATCTGCTTTCAATATCTCGCTCACCAGAAATATCCTGTCCATCTTAAACATTTTTCTCCTTTCCAGCTCTGGGTTAAGACAATTGTTTTCCTGGTACATGTTTGACATCCTGATAGGTCAAATTCTCCTGGCAGAGCATCCAATGCCACAGACATATATGTACCAGCAGGTCATGCTTCATGCATTAATAAATGAAAAAAGCTTTCCAGGTAACAGAACTAGGAGAACTTACTATCCCTATCAGAAAGTGTGGCACCTCTTGGTGGGTGCAACACACTGGGACAGCTCTGATCTTGCGTTGTTATCCCCCAAACGGGCCCTATGAGGTTCCTCTATAGAATCCATGGAATGTTTCCTACAACTGGACCACTGTACAGACAATGGGCTTAGGAGCACTGTGCTAAGCAGCCATTTTTCATAAGAACATCAACCGAGCCCTGCTGGATCAGGCCAAAGGCCCATCTAGTCCAGCTTCCTGAATCTCATGGTGGCCCACCATATGTTTCTAGGAGCGCACAAGACAAGATACCTTTATCCTGTTGCCACTCCCCTGCATCTGGCATTCTAAAACCAGCTAAACCAGTTGCATTCAGCTACTTCTAAAACCAAGAGTTTGCACACACCCATCATGGCCTGTAACCTGTCATGGACTTTTCTTCTAGAAATCTATCCATTCCCCTTTTAATGGCTTCTAGGTCAGATGCCATACCCCATCCTGTGGCAAGGAGTTCCATAGACTGAAATACATGCTGGGTAAAGAAATTTTTTTTTGTCTTTTCTTTTCCAATTCCCAACGCTCAGTTTTAGTGGACATCCCCTGATTCTGGTGTTTTCAGTTGTGGCTGTCTTAGAACTCGCCTTACACCAGCATTATATATCCAGTGACTATGCACCAGTTCTACAGTGCCAATCTGAGCAATGCGGCCACTGTATTCTGTACGCTAGCAGGGGGCCAGGTTGACTGGGCATCTGGAATGGCTCTGATGGCAAGTAGGAGGTTCAGCTTATATGGCTCATTGTGGCTCTTGCAGTACCATCACCCCTGTTGCCACACCACTGGGTGTGGGAACAATGCATGTGATCATAATCTTATTTATAGTACAGGGAAAAAATGTAAGGCCATCCTTTTAATGTAAAAATGTAAAGCCTTCCTTTTAATGTAATCCGTTGTCTTCCATTTAGCAGATCTGCGCATTTTACATGCATTTTGCTTTTAGGTCTCAAAATGGAACTATTTCAATTTATAATTCATACACTAAATGCAGGCCTTCCGCTCCAAAATGACATGGTTGGTGTAATTCCATTACAGTTAAACCTTTGTCTAAAATTACTTCTATCCATATTACAATGAAAGTAAAGCTACACGGACCTGTCCAGGCGTGTCTACCACTTTAAAGTCTCAGTGCATCAAGGAATGACAGCAAAATCCCGCTCAAGCAAATTCTCAGCTCACAAAAGTGGTATGCAAAATCCACCTGAAGAGCAGGTTGAGACTTCACCAAGATACGTATACGGGATTATATTATCATGTACTCTGCTGTTCCAGTTGTGAATAATCAAAATACAACTGTCATGTGCTTTCCTTCTTCTCTGATATGCCCACTAGAGTTTTTGAGACAACAAAATTGAGCAGTCAGTTATTGCTGAAATTGTAGACCCCATTTGCAGACATTTCCAGTTTAGCGCAATTAATAGAGAAACGCAGACTCCAATCCTGTCCACTCTTTTCTAGCAGTGAGCCCAATTGAACATTGTGAGACTTACTTCTGAGTGGACATGCAAAGGATTGGGCTGACAGTTAACTTCTTTGTCAAAGAGGCTTGGCATTTCATGGCTATCAGAAGCCTATCCCAGTTTATTTTTGCATGGGGTAGGGCACACATTTGACAGTGTTTACTGTTGTGCAGGCGGTTGTGGGGATCTGAGTTTAGGAGTGATACAGTCACTTGTGTACTGTGGGCAGTTAAGTTTTTGGTAGGGCTTAGGCAGGGTGATCAGACATTCTCTTTTTCTAGGATATGTGCTACATCTTAACCTTCTGTCCTGTGCAAATTTCAAAATGTCCTACATTCCAAGACAGCCAGTGTCAAGAGGAGCTGCCCGTATCACTTATTTGTGCGTTTGTTCTTTGTTCTGATGTAGGAGGACACACACACCCCCGGTGATTCTCTCAGAAACCACCAAGCCTCTATCCTGTCTCCCCAGCCAAGCTGAGACCACCACGCTTCCTCCTGGCTCCCCAGCCATGCTTGTAACCACCACGCTTCTTCCTGGCTTCCCAGCCAAGCTGCAACCACCACGCTCCTTTCACCTAACAATGCAAGCCTAAACCATTGAAGAACTACAGAACACCACCCTTGCAGTGTAGCACAGTAACCAGAGTAGAACAATAAAAGGTCCTGGCCACAGTAGAAGCAGCAACCCTTGGTGAGAAAACGCTTTCTGGCTCAAGTCAAACTATTACCCCATTGTGGTTATTTTGGCCTATAGGTAATAGTGGTGATTGCTATGTTCATGATGGTCAGATGGAGGTCTAACCAAAAGCACATAATACAGGACAGGTAAAGGGAATGTGATGGACCAGGCATGATGGAATGTGATGGAGACAGGCATGGACCCTATCGAAGGGAGGGCAGTGCTAAGAACACCCACTCTCTCCTTCCCTTAAACATGCACTCCATTTTGGCTGAGCTGCTATTCTGGAAGGAAATCACAGAGGTGAGCCTCGGGAAATAGCACCAGATAATGCAGACAATGCAGACCAATTAAGAATTGGTGCCAAGGGACATTCAGAGGTCTCCCTCCCCTAGGGTCTTGTAATGCAAATCTGATATCTAAGAATATAGCGAAGACCATTACAGCCTAATCTGCCCAAGGGCTAAAATTAAGTCTTCTTTGGACTAAGCCAAGGAAGTTTCCTCACCAAAGTATACTATTCAAATGCAAACTCCCTTCCGGCCACTCCAGTAGCACTTTATCAAGGTAATTGGATCAAGGTGGAAAAGGAAAGATTCTGACTTTTCAAGTACTTAAGTGTTTCCTTTCTGCTTTTGTGATCTTGTCTTAATCTAATGTTTGCATAATGTTTGTACCTATGTTTGCATCTGACTATGTTTCGTCATCACCCTCCCTGACCCTTTGTTGGGGTCACACAGGAGAAGGGAGGGGGAGCAGCAAAGGGACGGGGGAGGAGCAGCAAAAAAGACCACCAATCAGAAGTCTCACATCACCAAACTTACCAATAGCAAGTTGCCAATGTTCCAATTCCACATTTGCATGTTCAAATGTATAACTGATCAAACCCAAATGTACAAATTGCACACATTCTGTGATCTCCTTGGAGGCATTGCATCTGTGTCCGTTTTGCTGATGTCCTGCACATGAGTAAAATGTATTTCTCTTTCTGCAACTTCAAAGTCCAGCTGGCAATTCTTTTTCTTTCGTTGATACTAAAACCTTGGGTAAGCTATAGCAGGATCCCGTTGAGGGGAATTGGGAGACCAGAGTGGGTTTGCGGACTCTGCTTCAGTAAGAAAGGGGAAAGGGGAACACATGCCGGAAAACGGACTACTCAATCTTGGGAGTCCAGTCTCACCTTAAAGGGACAGAGACTTAGAGAAATTGCCTTCTAGGCTTGATTTCATAAGAACATAAGAACATAAGAAGAGCCCTGCTGGATCAGGCCAAAGGCCCATCTAGTCCAGCTTCCTGTATCTCACAGCGGCCCACCAGGTGCCCCAGGGAGGCATGAAACAACAAGATGCTTGCATCCTGTTGCCACTCCCTTGCACCCGGTACCAGTAGCCCACCACCTTTGTAAGGAGGTTGCACAATCCATCATTGCCTATAGCCCACGATGGACCTTTCCTCCAGAAATCTGTCCAATCCCCTCTTAAAGGCATCAAGACCAGATGCCATCACCACCTCCTGTGGCAAAGAGTTCCACAGATTAACCACCCGCTGGGTAAAAAAGTACTTCCTTTTATCTGTTTTAACTCTCCCAACCCTCAGCTTTAGTGGATGCCCCCTGGTTCTGGTGTTTTGAGAGAGGGAAAAGAACATCCCTCTATCGACTCTATCCCTTCCATGCTCCTCTGTTCATTGTGTTGCATTAAAGGAGGACAAGATACCCCAAAATCAATATATATGATTGTTTTTAGCTTTTATTTTGTAACGTCTTACATTTGTCTTGAACGTCCTACATTTTGGGCTGCTGTGTCCTCCTTTGTGGTCATGACATCTGGTCACCCTGGGCTTAGGCTAATTGGTGCACCTTGCCTTTGTTGAAGAGCGAGACAAACTGGATAGTTGACCTGGAGGTTGACCTCTCCAGAGGAATTCTTCATCATTCTGGGGGATTTTCTTCTTGCTAGAACAGGTAACTCATTCCAAATCTCTGATCGGCCTGGAATGAGCTGGAAATTATCAGATCACTTCTGATCTGTGACAAATGTTGGATTTCGTTTCAGCTTGTGTAACCTGAGGTTGTGGACAGGATTCCTTTCATCATAAGATTTTTCTGGCTGTCCACTTGACCCTTGTCCTTCCAGGTCAATTGGCCACATTGGGGCTCGGGGACACTGTTTTGCAATGGTTCTGGTCCTACCTGGCTGACAAACTGCCTTGGCGGTCAACAGCTCTGGCTGCTGTGTTGCTTGCTCTCACTCCAGCTCACCTCATCCTGGCCACCTAAATACGGTTATGTTGGGGAGGATGGAAGGCTCAGTTAGGATGGCAATGGGGAGATGGCCCTTCATGTGGCTCATCCCACTTTGTCCCCTCCTCTGCATCTTGGCATCCACCTGGCTTGTCGCTCCTGTGAAAAAAATAAGGGAACCATGGTAAGCACCTTTTGCAAGTCACCATTCCTGCCATCCTCTGCCCCAAGCCCTCAGCAGTGTAGTGCTGGCTGGGTCCAATCAGCATGAGGACAGAGCGTGTGGGGATGAATGGTTCCAATGCCCTGGGGCAGGTAGCATGGTAGGTTTGCCATGTCCCCTCAGCTGCCCCACAGCCTGTTGTATTGATGCACAGTAACCAATAGTCTGCCCACACTCTCTCGTGCAGCACAGTAGGGGGCTATGAATCTCTCCATGGCCTACAGCATGCACAAGCACACCAACAACCTAAACCGTATTAGGGAGCAGCCAAAATACTTGTTTCCAAGCAGTGTCTCTGTTTGATGTCCAAGGGCATTAACCACAGGAGTTCATTGACACACCAGGTGTTAGCAGGCTGGGAGGGGTGCTCTACAACTCCACTTTTTCCACTGTATTTTCACAAGCCAGCACAGACATTCTAGCAAGGTGAGTCCTTCCAGAACCTTTCTTTTGCACCTTGATGGCCCTTGATTTCTCAAATCCAAATCAAGGCAGGTGCCGGTATTCTTTTGAATCCCGCCAAGAACAGGGCCAGAGTTTGAGAGTGCAATCCTAACTTGGAGTTAAGCTGGCACAGTTAGGCCAGCAAAGTTTGACCAGAACAAGGGCCACCGTAAAGCACGTTTGGACCACTCTCAGAGTTAGGGAGGATGGCACATTTCTGTGTGGGCTTCTCTGACTCCAAGAATAGTCCCAACATTCTTTATGGTGGCCCTTGTGCAGGCCAAACTTTGCTGGCCTAACTGTGCCGGCCTAACTCCAGGTTAGGATTGCGCTCTCAGTTAACATAAGCCTCTTTTTAATGTAGCCTCTTTAAATCGGCCATTTTTAATTTAGCCATTTAATGTTTAGTTTAGCCATGTCAATGGGTGAGAGCAATGAAGGTTGAGAATTCCTGTGATTTTCTAAAATTGCTAATGTCTCTCTTTGGCAGGAATCAAATTGCCATAAACTGGGATTTGGCTAGAGGTTCATATGCGCTGTTTAAGCCCTGTGTGCAGTGACGGGATCTGGGAATGAGGAAGCGGAACGCTGGGCGGGACTTACGCGTGATTGGCTGCCCGTCCGTTCCATTCTGCGGCTGCCCTGGCCTTGGCGGGGCACCTGCTCACCAGGGGGGGACAGGTGGGGGGCGCGCTGGGTGCCTGGGCAAGCAGCGGTGGGGTGCACCAACCGGGGGCAGCCCCCCCCCGAGGCCAGGACAGGCGGTAGAACAGAACGGACAGGCTGCCAAGCACGCGTAAGTCCTGCCCAGCGTTCCGCTTCCTCATTCCCAGATCCCATCACTGCCTGTGCGCCTGGTCATGGGATTTTCCCAGCAAATGATGGACAGGCACAGCACAGCATCAGCTAGCGCAAGTTTGTTCCTGCGTGAGGGGGCGGGAGTGCCGTGACTGGCCCCAAGTTGTGGCCTTCCTGCCGGCCTCTTGCTACAAGCCCAATTTAAAGGCCACGGCAGTCACACTTTTGTGGAAAGCTCCCAGAATTTACATGCACATGCATACCAACATGTCTACCCAATTTCAAAGCAAATGTGTTGTTTGCATGCCAACTTCCTTTCACCAACACGCCTCTGCTCTAATCATTGTCTTGTCCTCTCTAGCTTTAGTTAGCATCAGTGAGAACAACTCTGCACTATCCCCCTGCTTCCCACCCACAATTACTTGGTTTATATAACTCCGTCCTGAACCCTGTGGTTGTTTTTCCCCCTCTCCTACATTGTCATGAGCAGCAAGGCAAGAACTGTGCAGCCAGGCATTCCATGCATGCCAGGCTTGGAGACTGAAGGTGGTCCTCAGGACTACCCCAGTGGCAGGAGGAATGCAGCTGCAGTGCGTATGGCTTGGGGAACTTTTTTGCCCTGGTGTAATGGGGTAAGGGAAAAATCCTAGATGCCACTGCAGCTCATGTCAACTATGGTGATGAGCAGCTCAACCCACTCAGCCAATGTGGCGACCGCAGCATCCCATGGGGGAGTTGCGGAGTTGTCTTTGGGACACCCGGAGATATCCTTAGGGCATGGGAACATTGGTTCCTTTGCCCTAGAAAAGGCTTCCGCTGGCCCTTGGACCTGCACCTGCGATGTCATTGGACCTGTACCACATGGACCGGTGAAGATGGATTGAGCCTGAGAACGGGGCATGGATTTGGCAGACACTGCTGCCGCTGAACCTGCCCCTTCCTGGTCTGTTTCTGCCCTCCTCCCTGCCCCCACTCCCTCCCCATTCCGCCCACCCTTGCCTCCTTCCCACTCCTGCACAATCCTACCTGGGGCAGCAGGTGTCCACTGTCCATGTTGCCATGTGGCACTGACTGCTTGCTGCTTCTGGTGGTGGCCAGCCCACATGCTCTAGTATGTTGCCTTTTGTGCCAGTTGGAAAGCACCTAGTGTGGCCGGAATGTCACTTCTGGTGGTGATAGCTGCTGTTAGCATTGGGCGCTAAAGTGCTGGTGGAAGCCAGTTTGGGGGGAGGGAATGATGGTGAAGGAGCCAGGGAGGTGGTTCAGTCCCAAGCCTCAGATTTATCCAATTTGCAATGCAATCTATAGAATACATCCTTTTTTCAGATTCGCAGCGGGATCATATAACCGAACATAAAACATGGTGGATTAACTGTGGATTAACAAAGTCTGCCATAAAAGGTCTTGAATGATGCACTAAAACGGATCCCGGGACACTAATGCCTTCAGTATTAATTACTGTATAAATGTTCTTAATCTAATCTTTAAGGAAGCTTTTTTTGGGGGGGGGGTAGGCAAGAGGATTTAGTTTTAATTCAAAATTCCCTGTAAAAGAGGAGATAAATTTGGTAATGACTTTAGGGAACCTAGGATTATTCGTCCACCCCTGAACACTGTTTCCCCCGCTCCAGCTTACACTTTTTTTCTAGTACTGTGCGATCCACAAATGTAACATGCTCACACAGGAAACTCTTCTGATAGAGTCAGGACCAAACAATGAGCAATGGCTCGTGACATTGCTTGGAATGGCAAGAAATGCGGTGGGGGGGGGGGTAAGGTTTAAGGTGTCCAGAATTTTATGGCTTTTACTATGGGCATAAGAATACAATTCCTGCAAAGGTGATTAAAATTATTTAAAAAATTATTTTTAAAAAATTAAATTTTATTTTTAAAACTAAAATACGCTATCGCACAGCTGGAACCTAAATGTGAACAGTAGGAAAAGGGACAAATGGAAGTGGAGCAGAATATAAAGAAATCTGGAGGCTCTTGGCCAATCAGAACTGAGATATCGGGTAATGGATGGTGGTGGGACTAGAGAAGAGATGGGGCAAGGAAAGCAAGGCTGGCATGTCTTGTTGGAGGGAAAGGACACCGCTGCCTACAGCCACCAGCAGCAAAGCACATGCTAGTCAGGAGAACCTGCCCCAGACCATTGATTTCCCCTATGGGAACACATGTTGCAATGTGACTCCCTCCCTCCCTGGTCTGGTGATTTCAGGACAAGCAGACAAAGTGCAAATCAGCATCAGCAAAGACCAATAAAGTGACTTAAATGCTATAATTCTACAGTAGGGATTTGTACAGAGGTCCTAGATTATCGTTCAGTTCTACCAAGGAAAAGAGGTTTACAAGACTGAGGGTGCAATCCTAAACAACTTTCCAGCACTGGGTTAAGATCAATGCAGCTCTGTGATCACAGAATGAGCATTGAGGAGGTCTCTGTGACTACTACTCCACTGCAGGATGCAGCACATGCCCAACTGGCACAGCTATGTCAGTGATGGAAAGTTGGTTAGGATTGCACCCTGAGTAATTGCACGTATGCCCAGGGGTATACAGTAAGAGGGAGAAAATGTAATTTGGGGAAAGAGCTGCTCTTTTACCTTGATCCCTTTACGAAAATGGGAAATGAAGGGAAAAAGCTTTGAAATAGGATGAGACAGTGAGGAAGACCTTGAAAGGTGCAATATATGCGTACAGAAGGGATGGATGGATGGATGGTTGAGCTGCCAGTACTTCTTGAAGCTAAGCAGCAGAATCTGTGGTCTTGTTTTTCGATGGGAGATGGAATGTCAGGCTGTGGCAAGCTGCTGTGCCCGTTGTGGCAGGACAAAGGCACTGATGAGCTGGTTAGTCTCCACAACTGAGAGTTGCGGGGGATTGTGGAAGAAGGCCGTCTGGCAAAAGAACGGAGTATGACCTTGAGGACCTGTTCAGGCTTGACTTACGATTGCCTGCTGAAGCTCGCTGGCATGCAGCCAGAGGAGAGAGCCACACTGTGAAGGCTACATCTGGGGCTGAGGATTTGATGAATCACAGAATACTATCTATTGGTAAAAAAAACCCATTGAAAAATGGTGGCTTAGACTAGCCTGCCCATGTAAGCCGCCTTGGGCATTTGCTTCGGCATGGGAAAGGCGGGATATAAATTATTCAAATAAAGTCCAGTTGCATCTGGGAGGTCTTCTGAAGGCCTCCAGCCAGTGATGTCATTCAGGGGGAACGGACCAGAACGGGTGTTCTGGATCCTAACGGGCTCCGTGGCTGGTTCCAGGTTCCCCACAAGTGCCAGTCAAAAGTGAGTTCCTGTTCCTAAATCATTTGAATGACACCACTGCCTCCAGCTGTGGACTCAGCATTTGCAGATATTGAAATCCATGGATGTCAAGCCTGTGGATAAGGAGGGTCCACTGTCCTTGCTTAATGTAGCGCACAAAGGGCTGTAGATGTGGGCAGTGGCTGGTTTGAAGGGCCAGCCGTGATCTCTCCATGAGAGTGGCATCAGAGCCAGAAATTGGGGCCACCCCATTTCTTTCTTTGCCTCCCTTCCGTTGTCATGGTGTCAGTGCATCATCGGTGCGATGCCTGAATAGAATTGGGCTGTCAAGCTATTAATAAAACCCGGAACATTTAGTCAATTCATAACAGTATGAGCTCTACAATGGGAAGCTAATTTAAATGAACATTTTTCAGTTTACTAGTGAGGTCTGCGTGAGGCTTTCTCAATTAGCGCAGCGTGTTCTTAGATAAGCTCATTGAAGGTATTCATGGCTGGCTCAGCCCTGAGCGTGTAGAGAGATGATAACACAAAAAATATGTACACAGTAAAACAAAGTAATGGGATGTCTTTATGCATCATAAAACTGTTTTGCTGTGGCTTTTGCTGATTAAGTTTGTTGACCAGTAACACATTTTCAAACACCTACATTTTTTCCACACAGACAGACAGGGCCAGAGCCAGGCTATTGTGTGCCCTAGGCAAGGCTAACTACTTGCACCAGATGCCACCCCCTCTGGGCAAAAAAAAAAAAAATGCCAACTTAAGTTTTCAGAAATTGATGTCTTGCAGAAAAAACCCCCAAAAGCACAAAACTTGAAGCTGCTAAATGTATTTTGAATTTCAAGAATAAGTACTACAACAATCTTTGGACTGTCTGAAATAAAAAAGAAAATATTATAGCATACAAATCATTTAGATTTTCCACTGGGACCTACTTTTTAGAATGTTAATCTGTTTGGGACCCACCGGAAGTGATGTCATGGCCAGAAGTGCCATCATTGTGATGCCAGAACCTGCTGCTCTCCTGAGAATGCAGCAATAAATTGGGTTATTTCTCAGCCATTTTCCAATGGCAAAATGAATCAGAAAGAAACAAAGCCTATTTACAACCTTGGCACAAGCAATATAACTTGTGGCGGGCTCAGCCCTGGGTGTGGAGAGAGATGATAACACAAAAAATACACAAAATTAAAACAAAGTAATAGGCTGTCTTTATGCATCATAAAACTGTTTTGCTGTGGTTTTTACCCTCCTCCTTTCCAGCATCTCATCTTCCCATATTTTCAATATGGCTGCCCTAGGTGCTTCGCAACCCACCTGAAATTGGCTTGTGACCAGTAGTGCTATCCAGCCGGTACGCTGGGCGGGACTTACGTTTGATCGGCAGTCCGACCGTTGCATCACACCGCGTTCCGCCACGTTCCCGCCCGCCAGGGCGTGTGGGAAAGCGGCGGAACATGGCGTGATGCAACGGGCGGACTGCCGATCAAATGTATGTCCCGCCCAGCGTACTGGCTGGATAGCACTACTGCTTGTGACCCACTGATGCATCCCGACCCACAGTTTGGGAACCACTGATTTAGAATAACCTTGTGAACTGTGAATTTATAATTAATTATATTCCATAGCACTGCTGTGGTATTGATCTTAAAATAAAAAAATAAAAATGGTCAGCTGCATTTTTACATGCATAAAAAAACCACCTTAAGCTGTGTTCACCCAGTCTTAAGCTGTGCTGGTGCAGCCGGGCTGCATGGCCTGCATTGCATTCCAATGCAGCTGAGGAACTAGCTTGAGATCTCCTCGGGGTAAGGGAATTTTCTTCCCCCTTATCCAGTGATGTCATTCAGGGGGAACGGACCAGAACGGGCGTTCCAGATCCTAACGGGCTCCGTGGCTGGTTCCGGGTTCCCGACAAGTGCCAATCAAAAGTGAGTTCCTGTTCCTAAATCATTTGAATGACACCACTACCCTTATCCCATGTCAATCCCCCTTATCCCACCACTATGAGGCCTCTTGGATCTGCACCAGCTATATGTAGGGCTGCCTGACCCAGGAATGGGGGTTAAGATATGGCAGAGGAGGCCTCGGCCAACCTTGCCCCCTCTGAAGCTCAATCCTCTCCCTGTTCTGTCCTTATCCTGCTCAAAAAAGCTTCCAAAACATCCTCCCGCCATCCTCCCCACATGTCCACATGGTCCAGCAGGAAAATACTTGTGCCATACAGTGCAGGGTCCAGATGAGGCACTGCTAAGCCAAGAAGGACCTTTGCACTGGCCCAGCTGCCTCACAAGTACCCACAATGTGCCTTATGGCATGTTTGTGGCATTCTGAGCCACCACAGGGACAGCCGCACCAGCTCACCACTGGCTTAGATTGCACTGTAATCTGTATAAAACTGTGCCCCTCCAAGGTCAGTTCTTCACCCCCTCTGAGGTCTGCGCCTAGCCCAGGCAGATGCCTAGTTGATCTAATGATAGCACTGGCCCTGTCAGTACACCTCAATTTTTACACACCTATGGAAATTTTTAAAACTGCCTGTGGACTCTGCAGGCCTCAAAATGCCACACGGAGGAATTATAACGCAACTTCCAGTTTTTGGCGAAAACTGGAAGTTGACTTTAAACATTTTTGAGTGGCATTCTGAGGCCTGCAGAGCCAAGCACAGAAAAACCCTCCAGAGGTGACCAGAGCACAGCTCCAGTCACCTTCATTGGGTCCAAGTGGGCCCTTCTCCAGTGGTTTCAGAACCCACCGTTTCTGAAATCCATTAAAAGGTGTTAATGCAAGAACCACGGAGAAGACAAGTATTTGGTCTCTGATGACTGGTTAGTACACTGCCCTCCAGAGTCCTGCAGGTAGCGTTGCATCCAAATTCCAACACTCTCAGCCAGTTTTAATCTCCACAGTATTAAAGAAGCAAACACAAACCTGATGCTAGGCCTGGCGATGATGTACCATTGGGAGGATTCATTCACCCATGTATGAGCATAAATAATTGTCTATTGTATGCAAGAGACATACGTATACAAGAACATTCCATGATCCAATTTAATAACATATAGTTGTAATAGTCAAAGACTATAGATGTGTATTGAATGATTACAGATGATATCATTGACTTGTGTTAGCAGAGGATCAAAACACGTTTCCTTAAATGTGAGTCTCTTGCTTTCTTGTAACTGGAATGTATGAGGGCACAGGAATGAGAGCAGAAATGTAGCAGAGGTTTAGGAAAAATTTAATACGTTGCCTTGTGACAGTTATGAGCAAAATTGCACAAGCCTTAGGGCACAATCCAACCCAGCGTTGGACTGGGGGGCCGATGGGCCAGCGCCAAATCCGATGCTGGGTTGGGGAGGCTGGAGCTTCCCCATGGCAAGGGAACGTTTGCGCCCTTACCGTTGGGGAGGCTCCAGCCCACCTCAATGCACTCCTCAGATCTGCGCCTGCTAAATAGCAGGCCACGCCCGAATCAGGCCCGAATCTGGGCCACGCAGCCTCCTGGACAGGCTTAGGATTCGGCCTTATGGCCAAATCCAGAGCCTGCCCTCCCCCCGCCCACAATCTCTCTCCCGCCGCCAATCCCCGTCCCGTTCTGGGGCCTCCCTCACGGTGACTGGCTTCGGTCAGCATGAGGGAGGCTTGCCGTCAGCGCTTTCAGGCCGACACTACTCGTAGCGTCGGCCTGAGAGCACTAGTGCCGATGCGGGGGTGCCGCTTGCCGCCCCCGCATTGGCGCTAGTGACGTTGCTAGTGAACAGCTGGGATTGCGCTGTTAGTGGTGCCAAGATACATGAATTTATCATAATAATATATTGATGGATCTTGTGTGTTTTGGTGTTTGTGCTGAAGTTCATTGGAGCTGGACAATGAAACAAGACAAGCCAGGAAATGTATACACCCGACAAAGAGCTTTTGAGTATCTTTTGCTCTTTTCGTGGTGTGCTCCAAAATGGCAAGGGCAGCAGCTGTTCTATGTACACTTTTTCTATGAGTGCTCAACAATAAACAAAGAAAAAGCGGCTTTAGAAGCTGGAGACATTATTGTATCCAGGTAACCATGTCCTTTCTTCATTGATCACTATGGTAACCTGGCTTCCTCCTCTTGCTCCCTTGAAATGAGGAAAAAAAAAAAACCAACAACCATATTTCACAGCTATGGGTTTCATTCTGCTAATCCAGTCCTTGAGTTCTCAGTCCAGATGTGTGTCTCTATTTTTAAGGCAGATTAGAATTACTTCCAAAAAAAAGTACAGTTCCAATTAATTGTTGAACCCTTGAGGACACACTGAGTGAGGTGACACCATTAGTTATGGTTCTGGTGCCAATGTCTGCCTATTTGTATTTAACATCAAAAGGTTCAGACATATAACTATTATTATTATTATTATTATTATTATTATTATTATTATTATTATTA
>JAJKFI010000003.1:1597085-1634260 GCA_029204185.1 Lerista edwardsae | reverse complement strand
TTATTATTATTATTATTATTATTATTATTATTATTATTATTATTATTTATTAGATTTATATCCCGCCTTTTTGCCCGAAGGCACCCAAGGCGGCATTACAACATAAAATATAGAAATTTAACATTAAAAAACCATTTAAAAAAAAATATTAAAATACAATAAAACAAAATAAAAACAAAGCAATAAAATTTAAAAACAAGAAGCCCTGTGGATCATATGGTATAAAATAACAAACCAGCCAGCCAGCCTGTCAACAATTAAAAGCTTTTTGAAATAAAAAGGTTTTCAGCCCCCGCCGAAATGTTAACAACGAGGGAGCAGTTCTCAATTCGAAGGGGAGGGTATTCCAAAGTTGGGGGGCCACCACCGAGAAGGCCCTCTTCCTGGCCGCCGCCCCTCTCACTTCTCCTGGTGGCGGCACAGTCAAAAGGGCCCCTCCAGATGATCTAAGAGTACGGGTAGGATTATATGGAAGGAGGCGGTCCCTCAAATACCCTGGACCCGAGCCGTAAAGGGCTTTAAAAGTCAAAACTAGCACCTTGAATTGGGCCCGGAACAGAACCGGCAGCCAGTGTAGCCGCCGAAACAACGGCTCGACAGAGTCAAACCGACGTGCCCCAACAACCACCCGAGCCGCCGCGTTCTGTACTAGTTGTAATTTCCGGACCGTCTTCAAAGGCAGCCCCACGTAGAGCGCATTGCAATAATCTAATCTAGATGTCACTAGGGCGTGGGTCACTGTGGCCAGGTCCACACAGCTCAGGTACGGCCGCAGCTGGCGAATCAGCCGAAGCTGAGCAAAGGCTCCCCTGGCCACAGCCGCCACCTGGGACTCCAGGTGTAGCTGTGGATCCAGGAGAACTCCCAAGCTGCGAACCTGCTCCTTCAGAGGAAGTGCAACCCCATTCAGAGCAGGACGATAGTCCAATACCCGAGTTGTGGATTTCCGAACCAAAAGCACCTCTGTCTTATCCAGATTTAATTTCAGCTTGTTCGCCCACATCCAGCCCCCAACCGCCTCCAGACAGCGATCCAGGACCTCAACCGCCTCCTCAGAATCAGGGGGAAAGGAGAGATAAAGTTGGGTGTCATCAGCATATTGATGGCACCCCACTCCCAACCCCCAGATGACCTCTCCCAGCGGTTTCATGTAGATGTTAAACAGCATGGGGGATAAGATGGAACCTTGCGGCACCCCAAACCTAAGAGGCCGGGGTGCCGAACAAGCGTCCCCCAGCACCACCATCTGGGATCTGTCAGCCAGGAAGGAGAGGAACCACTTCAAAACAGTGCCTCCAAGCCCCAACCCGGCCAGCCGACCCAGAAGGACACCATGGTCGATGGTGTCGAAAGCCACCGAGAGGTCCAGCAGGACTAACAGGGTTGCACTTCCCCTGTCCATCCCCTGGCAAAGGTCATCCACCAAGGCGACCAAGGAAGTCTCCGTCCCGAACCCCGGCCTGAAGCCAGATTGGAATGGGTCCAGATAATCCGTTTCCTCCAGTACCCTCTGAAGCTGGGACGCCACCACCCGCTCAATCACCTTGCCCAGAAATGGGATATTCAAGACTGGCCAAAAGTTGTTTAAATTTGTGCGATCCAAGGAGGGCTTCTTCAGGAGGGGGCGAACCATCGCCTGCTTCAAAGCAGGCGGGAGCACCCCCTCCCTCAGAGATGAATTCACCACCCTCCCCGTCCACTCGGCCAGCCCTCCCTGGGCAGCTCTAATTAGCCATGCCGGGCAAGGGTCGAGCGGGCAAGCAGCTGGTCTCACACTCCAGAGAATCCTGTCCACATCCTCAGGCTCTACAAGCTGGAAAGGATCCCAATGTAGGATAGACAGGTTCCCCGGGGACATCACTAGATATGCCCACAGCGGCGTCCAATTCATGCCGAATCTGATCGACCTTCTCTGCAAAATGTTTTGCGAACTCGTCACAGCGAGCCTCCGTGTGCTCCTCCCCACCAGTAGGGGGGCAAGATGTAAAAGACTACGGACCACACGGAAGAGCTCAGCCAGATGGTTCTCTGCAGATGCAATGGTGGCAGAGAAGTGTGCCCTCTTAGCCGCCACCACTGCCCTAGAATAAGCTTTTAACTGGGCCCTAGCCCGTGTACGATCAGATTCGGTACAAGTCTTTCGCCACCGACGCTCTAGTCGTCTGCCCTGCAGCTTCATCATTCGCAGCTCCTCAGAGAACCAAGGAGCCGCTCTGATTCTGCGACTGGGCAGGAGACGCTCAGGAGCGATCTCATCCAGGGCCCTGGCCATCTCCGTATTCCAGAGGTCGACCAGGGCACCGGGTGGATCTCCAACTCTGGCAACAGGAAAATCCCCCAGAGCCCTCAGGAATCCGTCTGGATCCATCAGCCTCCGAGGGTGGATCATAAAATGCGATCCCCCGCCATTGCAGAGGTGAGAAGCTGCAACAAGCCTAAATCCCACCAGACAGTGATCTGTCCATGACAAAGGAGTGATCTTAATGTCCTCCACCTCCAGATCATCATCAGCCTGCCCAGCAGTAAACACCAGGTCCAGCATGTGTCCCGCATCATGCGTTGGGGCAGATATTCTGTGAGACAGACCCATGGTTGCCATGGAGGCCATGAAATCCTGAGCCGCAGATGTTCCCAGGGCCTCGGCATGGACATTAAAGTCCCCCAACACCAATAGGCGGGGGGACTCCAACACCACGCTCGAGACCAGCTCCGTCAGCTCAGGCAGGGAGACTGTTGGGCAGCAAGGCGGGCGGTACACCAACAGAATCCAACTAAGCAGGGTTTGTGGTTTATTGATCCCTAGATACTAGAAGGAAAAATATATGTCCTAAGCCAGAGATGTGCAAGAATAATTAGAGATGCAAGTATGCTTTAAAAGTACTAAAGATAAAGGTTTCCCCACGACCGAATGGTCTAGTCGTGACTGACTATAGGGGGCGGTGCTCATCTCCATTTCAAAGCCTGTAGAGCCGGTGTTTTGTCCAAGGACAAGCTTCCTTGTCATGTGGCCAGCATGACTATACGCCGTAGTGCACGGAACGCTGTTCCCTTCCCACCGAAGTTGTCCCTATTTATCTATTTGCATTTAGGTGCTTTCAAACTGCTAGGTTGGCAGGAGCTGGGACAAGCAACGGGAGCTTACTCCGTTGTACAGTCTTAAACTCCCAACCTTCCGGTCAGAAAGCCCAGCAGCAGCGGTTTAACCAACTGCGCCACCACGTCCCTACAGATATGCAAAATGTGATACTCATATGTCCTGCCCCCGCAGCAACTTACAACAGTCCCAAAGTCTGAATAGGACTTTGGAAACCGCTGCTCAATGGAGAAATAGTACGGGGCTCTGAATCTTACTGAAGTGTTTAAAAGTGAGGAAAATAATTGTGCTTTTTAATGGTTTGTGATTTTTTTAAAATATATGTGCTGCTATTGTATTGCATTGTTTGTGCTTTTTGCTTACAAAAGTGTTCAACAGTTAAATGGGCAGCCTGCTCCTAAACATGCATCAGGCCTTCCACAGTACTGAATGGACCTGGATTGTACACGCTGAAGTATGCCCCAGAGGGGATGAGGTGTGAGAACCAACTGAGGCTGCACAATGACAGTAATATGACAGAAAATACTATCTTGTTCTTTGTGTTGTAATCTAGATGAGTGGAAGAGAGACTTGGTATCAGCAAAACCCTCTCAGAAGCTATTTAGAGGCCTTTCTGCATGTTTTGAACAGTAATGATAGGGCTGCCGTTCACCCGCTGAGGTGGAATGTGTGCGAAATCGCTTGTCTTATTCTTAATGATAAAGAGTGTTATTTTCTCTCAGAACACCTGCTTCAAAGGACCGGGAAACAATGGCTCAGAAAAGCAAACTGTTGTGTTTTTTTTAATGGTTGCTGGGGTTGCTCTGGTCAGCCTCGCATTAAAAGAAAACAGAATGATTATTCCGAATCCTGTAGCTTTCTAACTGTTCTCAACTTTAGTAAGATGAACCTACTTACTTATTCATTCATTCATTTGAAGAATTTATATCTCACCTTTCCCATGCCCAAGCAAATACCCAAGGCAGCTTATACAGTCAGGCTAAACCACCATTTTTCAGTGTGTGTGTGTGTGTTACAAATTTACAGTATTCTTGTGGTTCGCCAAATCCTCAGTCGCTGATGTAGCCTTCACAATGTGGTTTTCTCCTCTGGCTGCATGCCATTGAGCTTCAGCTGGCAATCATCAGCCAAGGCTGGACAGGTCCTCAAGGGCTTTTGCCATCTTGCCTTCTCACACATTCCCCCACAACTCTCACTTACAGTGGCTAATCAGCTCATCAGCGTCTCTGTCCTGTCACAACGGGTACAGCAGCTTCTCACAGCCTAGCATTCTGTCTCCCATCCCAAAATATGTTGCAGTTTCACACCACACACTCCAGAACTGATGGAAACTGGCATTCCGTCTCTCCGTCTCCAGATCAGATAGAGCACCTGCGTGTCCTTGAGGTGGTCAGCTTCCCAGCTTGTTAGTGCAACCTGCTACACAGTAGCTGAACTCCCTTTAGATAGTGTAACATAAGCAGGCAATATTTCTCACGGGAAGCGCTGGCTAGCAAACATCCACTTTCTCATGAGATCATGATGTTCAAAGGGGCACCCCATTGGTTAACATGGGGCACAAGGGTCTTCAGGTATCCACCTACCAGATATGCTCTGGCTACACCCCTTTGTTCCTATATATAACTTATATTTTTTACTGTGTGCGCACTGAGACTGAGACTGAGACTGAGACTGTAACTGAGAATGTAACAACATGCGTTGAAAAGCCGCTTGTACGCGGCAAGCCTTCGCCGGCTTTCGCTGACCGGCAAATAGAACTTCTCACTTTCTAACTATCGCTACTGTAACCAATAAAAGACTTTGTTATTGAAATGTAGCGATCGCTTCGTTCCTCCGCTCCGATCGCGCTAGGCAAGCGCTGAATGGGTCCACAAGCCCCCAACTCTGCTATAAACACTCCAAATAAACAACAAAATAGACCACAATTTCTTCTGCTTAGTTTCAGGTAGCACCTGCAGCTCAACCACCAATCCATACCTCCTGCCTTGGTAGGATTCAACTGGTACTTTAACCAGTTTAAATACCTTTTTGGCTCCTCCTAACCAAACTGGTCCTTAAAAAAATTTCTGATTCATTTCTTGTGATGATGTGGTACTTTCAATATATTATGCACATATACATCTTGTGGGCATGGATTTCCTTCCATCCACAACTGGCCTAAGGAACTCCAGGGCCCAATGTAAAACATTTTTGTGGGGGGCCCCTACTCACCAAGATGAGAGGCAGCAGTGAGGCCCCAACAGCTGCGTCACTGCCCACTGCTTCAGGGGGGCAGCAGTTTCAAGTCAATTAGACCCAGGGGTGGGTGGGAGAAAGGGATGTCTGGTGGCAATGCTCCACTCGGCCAAATTGGTCCAATTTCCCTAAGGCTGGCCCTGCTTCCACCTACTGTCTAAGTTGGGTTCACTGGCCTACCCACACTGCTTTACCCCATCAAGAATCGAATGGACAAAATGTGAGCACCTCTCTCCACAAGCACAAAATGCCTGGCAGATCCGTATATCGGGGATCACTAACACTGTTGCATACCATCCAACATCTCCCTTCCCATTTTTGCTATACTATTAGTCAGCAAAAAGGGGCAGAATTTCAACATCCCCCCCACAAAAGGTCTTCCCTCAACATTTTCAAGGCAGTCCCCCACCCCAGAATTCTGGGGGAAGTGTCTATAATGGCTGACATATTTACCAGATATCCAAGTGTAGCTCAAGGCTACCCATGTCAAAATTCAGTTTGAAAATGCACCTTACATTCAGAGCGCAATCCTAACCTGGATTAGGCCGGCACAGTTAGGCCAGCAAAGTTTGACTGGCACAAGGGACACCGTAAAGTGCGTTTGGACCTCTCTTGGTGTCACGGAGGATGGCACTCTCTGACTCCAAGAGTGGTCCAAACATACTTTACAGTATCCCTTGCGCCAGCCAAACTTTTCTGGCCTAACTGTTGTAGAGGGTGTTCAGGTGTCTAGTAGGCAGCCAGCAATAATTCTTGGTGGGAAACACTTCTTGGCTGGAGTCCAACTGTTGAGAACCTCCTTAATGTGGCTCTGTACCCCATTGTGGTTATTTTGGCCCTCCAGGAAACACTTGCATTGCTATGCTCAATGGTCAGATGCACATATAATAATGCAGGACTTGGAAAGGAGAAGGTCAGTCCAGGATATCATAGGACCCCATCAAAGGGGGGGAAGGTTGTGGACACCCTCCCTTTCCCAAACACATGTACAAACCTGACTTCATTTTGGGTCTCATCCTGAAAGTTAAAGCTATTAAGAATTGGTGCCAGAGACATCTGTAAGTCTCCTTTCCCCTCAGAGTCTTGTAATGCAAATCTGGTCTCTGACAAAAGGTGTATACAATGACAAGTCCTGCCTGAAATTAAATCAAGCTAGGCTCACCTGGCTAGGCTCACCTGGACAATTCTTTTCAGACTCTGCTAAGAAGCCTCTCACCCTGAATCTGAAGCAACACACACCCTGCTACACCCCATTGTATCTGTATTACTTGATGAAATTAAGTGTTTGCTCTTTTTGCATTTCTGTAAACGTCTTGTAACATGAAATTGTGCCTTTGTAATCTCCTTCCTTCATTGGGAGGAAGGATTGATAAAAACAGATTACATTGTTAAAAACCTATAAAATGCAATGCCAAATGTAAGATCTTTACACAAGCCAGTCCTTTGGGGCTGTGCATTTTGCTGCTTGTGTCCTTTAATTAAAGTCTGCTTTTTGAAGCTTCAATTTAACATCAAATCCAGCGCTGGTGTTCTTAATTTCATTCACCGCCCAGTTAGAGGGTCCGCATTGTGGAAAGGTAACTACTAGATTATTTCCTTCAGGTTATGCGCCGAGCAGGAGCCTTCATCCGGAGGGACACCGTGAGGTCATCCATAGGGACCCGCTCTTGCAACAGAACTGTGCTGGCCTAACTCCAAGTTAGGATTGTGCTCTCAGAAACGGGCAGAATGCACATCTGCATATATATTGAGTAGACCAACTGACCCAAAAGTCAGATACCCAAACATATTTACTTAGTGCTTTAATGTGGCCTTTAGAGTTTGTGTCTTGTTCTCAGTTGCTTCCTAGTCTGGGCTCCTTTAACTAGCAGACTACACGACAAAGAGAAGTGTGTAGACTTCTTTTGGCGATCATACTCACAGAACAGAGAAGGGCATCCCATATTTTATATCCACTGGTTTCCATTAAGGGCTAATTTAGTCATTGCTCAGGCTATGGAGAGAAAGAGAATATGCATAGGAGATGTGATTTATTGAGGCGGGATGACTCCAAGCAATCTCCTTGGACTGATAGGAGGACAGAGCATTGCAAAAATACGTAACATTTCTTAGCGGAGAGAACAGCCTGCCTTGAAAAACAATTGAAATTGATGTCAGGCCAGACCACCAATGAATGAATAAAAAAGAAAAATTTACATACATGTACCAGACTCTGGCTTGGATATTAGCAACGGAATGCCAATGAGCCTTTTATTGATGAAATGCCCATAATAATTCTAATGTGTTTCCAGTTTAAAAAAATAACAACTACAGGATATAAGACTGGACAACAACAAATTTGTGAGCAGCATGACTGCCAAAGTCAAGCTTTCTTCCCTTGACAAGTGTGGCTTCTTCAAGTGTGTCTTCCTTCCATTATAAAGAGAGCAGCCGGTGTCCCTTTTTTAAGACACCATCCACTGATTGAAGATTGAACACATCTGCCATAACTGTAGCTGCAGGAGGGCTTTTTATGACACTCGCTCTCTTCGCTACACATTGTAAGATGGTAAACACCAAACTCGGTCACCATAGCAACAAAGCCGTGGTTAGCGAAAAGCTCTCATCCCTTTTCTAGGGAATTGGCAATTACCGTTTTCAGGTAAGAGCAAGCTAGACCTTATTGTAATGGTCAACCTGGAGGCATTTGTAACTTGAGGGCAGAACTCAGAAGGAAAAACTAAGTTCACTGCATAGAATCATTTCTGCTTGGAGACAGAAAGAGAGGTTTTAATTTTATTTTTACATCCAGAAGAGAACAGCAGCAATATTTTGAATGCATTGGGTAAAAGAGTTCCTGTTCTCAGCTCACCTTCTGAGTGCTGCCCACTGCAAAAGGGGCATCACTCTCTAACCTAGCAGTGCCTATACAGAAGCAAAACTCACAGCACAATCCTATATATGTCTACGCAGAAGTAAGTCCCATTGTGTTCCATGGGGCTTACTCCCAGGAAAGTGTGTTTAGGCTGCAGCCTCAGTCTGGTGAATGCCCATGGGATAGCGTTGCCACCGTACATCTCAAATAATAAGCACCCATATCAATTTGGAGCAGATTGATCTTCCTGAGCCACTCTGTATAACTGTGCCCAGAAGGAATAAAAAACATACAACTCCTAGATGTTTTTTTTTGGGGGGGGAGTTTTCTTTTGCTTTTGTAGTATCATTTTCCAAATGATAGCCCTAATCACCCCACGATACTTTGCTTATCAAACCTTTTTTTTAAAAAATACTATTAAAACATTTCAGATATTTCACTGGAAAATGTACACATTTTCTGTTACAAGGAATCTAGCAACATGTGGGAGTTCTGGGGCCCCTGGAGCCTCTGGGAGAGGTGTGGCACAGGGGAAGACAATGATGAGCACCACCTGATGCATGTGGACCCAGGGCTCTAACCGCCGGATGCCATCACATTAGGAGTAGGATGTGTCTGTGCTCGGGGTATCTGTATTCTCACCCGGAGGCCCAATGGGCTTGGGACAAAAGACACAGCCCACTGTAGGAGCAGAACAAGCAGCCTTGGCCCCCTACTGGGCATCAGTGTGCCGCAGCCCTAGGGCCTCCAAGTGAGGTCTGGCAAATCCAGGGATGAGACTACTGGGCTTTGCCGGCTGCATGTCTTGAAGGTGGAATCAGGATGCCAGTGGCATCTGATGCCCTAACACCTGATGCCAGTGGCATAGCTAAGGAAGTGCAGCAGGGCAATTGCACCAGGCAACAAGCTTTAGGGGGGTCAACAAGTGGAGCTTGACACTAGTGGCCAAAATTGTGTAAGTACAAATAATATATCATTGGAAAAGTAATTTAATACAGAATGAAACAAACAGCATCGGAATATATGTTTTCTATCAAATGTTATGGCCAATTAACCAGAAAACGTTTTATTTAATTAATTAAATTTGATTTCATTGTGGACGGGGAGGCTACAAAGTTTTCTTTGACCCTGGGCCACTGCCAGTTGCCATCCTGCTAGGGGCACAACCCATGGCAGGGGGTAGACTCCTGGTGGAGCATTTCCAGTTACAATCACAGCCAGTAGGGGGCAGCCGCCCAGCTCGCTTGCTAGATGTAACTGGAATGGCAATGAAATGACAATGGAATGGGGCAGCATGCCATCCAATGGTTTCTGTGGGATAAATTTTATTTACTAATATCTGGTGTTAACAAATAAGACACAAGTACTTAAGTAAGATGGAATGCAGATCTCAGCCGTCCTATCTTGTATAACAAATGGAAAATGGATTTATATATATAATCTATGGATAATGCATTTAATTCAGCAAAACATTATTTTTAGGGTTTATTGGCCACTGCAATATCTTTATAGCAAAAGATTAACCTGTAACCTTCTAGGTTTATAAGAGTTTCTCCCTCCCCAAAGGAAGCTTCCAGCATCTTACAGCATTGGTCCTTAGGATTTAATTATTGCTAATTAATTGCATTTCAAAGCTAGCAAACATGACAACACATCTGTAAGGAAATGACTGACAGCATTATTTCAAAAATTGCCCGTGTTAATTAGACTTCCGGTATTAATTGGCAGATCATGCTATTAAAATAGCCAGGGTTCGTGGACAAACTGCTGGTGTACGAACCTAGCCGCTCACACTTGCAGGGGTGCAAGGTTGTGCTCTATGGCATGTCACACTTTGCAACAGTAATTAAGGACTTTATACTGTCAGAATGCTTGTTAGGATTGGGCCGGCAAATTGCACACTCGCTAGGGGCTAGGCAATAGGACAGCAGGCCTGAGTGTTCTTCCAAGTCTTCAATTATAACTCAGCAACTTCCAAACAGTGCGTGGGGGCCTAGAGGAGAGAGGAGCACTACTATTGCCATCCATCCTGAGGATTCAGCAATTGGCCTGGCCAGGTTAACCTTCTGATGGGTATTGGTCCTCAGCTGGTGCCCAGTGGATCTCTCATGCCATCCCTGTGATATACCACCATGTCATAAAGAAAACGCCCCTTATTTGAGGAAGAAACATTTCTAATGACAATGCCCATTTGTACATCACATCTTGTCTCTTGAACAAAACATTTTGCCTGCTGGTCTTACAGATGAAGCTTGTACAACATGCAAGAAAGTAGACACAGATTGATGGAGTTCTTCCAAAGCAGATTTGTTATCAAAACAATTAATATCCTCAAACTGATGGTTTTCAAGAATTGTTTTAAATCTTTTAATTTTACTAAGCGTTTGACAAAATGCTCCATTACTCTCAGTCTATAGCTGCCACCTTGTGGTGAAAATAAATATGTGTGGGGTGGTGGTGGTTAGTTAAGGAAACATATGCTTTTCTCTCTTTTGTCTTTTGCTCTTTGGGTCACAGCTTTGGTAACAAGCTGGCCTTTAGGGGCTTCCAGTTGCTTGAGGATTGCAGGCAGGCAGCCACCCGTACCATTGACTTGCAAAATAGCATTGCAGCTCTAGGCTACGAGACATGCCTCTTTTATTGGCTTTACAAATACATTTGACTTCAAACGAGGAAGCTTCTAGACAGTGAGGGGACCGGTAACAAGGAAGATGAAAAGCAAAATCGTGAGGGTCTAATCTCTCCAGAAGAATCTCTCCAATATAATCTCAGGCTCAGGGCCAGTCTTAAACCAATGTGACCAATGTCGTCACGTTGGGTCCCACCAGTGGTGTCATTCAAATGATTTAAGAACAGGAACTCACTTTTGATTGGCACTTGTCGGGAACCCGGAACCAGCCACGGAGCCCGTTAGGATCCGTTCTGGTCCGTTCCCCCTGAATGACATCACTGCCTTTAACCTTCTGAATGACGGCCAACCAAGAAGAAAAGCTCTTTGCAAAGGAAATGGGAGGGGGGAGAAGGGAGAGTGAAGTGGGCAGAGTCAGCCCTAATTTTAACTAGTGGAACTGAGTTCCCCCGCGTTCCCCCTGCATGACATCACTGGGTCCCACACTTCGGGGGCCCCCACACCAGCGCAGTGAGTATATTCAGTGGTGAAATTCAGCCAGTTCTCACCAGTTCTGCAGAACCGGTTGTTAATTTTAGGTTGGGAGAGGGAAGAAAGGCAGCGGCCGCCCTGAAGGACATAGAACCGGTTATTAATTTATTTGAATCCCACCACTGAAAATATTGCCTGTTGCAGCAGCCAGGATCTCTATGAACTGTAAGTCAGTGGAGTGAGCAGAGCAGCTTTACCTTGAGCCCTCCCACCTGCTCCCAACCAACAATTCCTTAACCAACCCAGTACAGACTCCAACAATAGGGAGACAGGAGCGCATTTCTCTCATCTTCTCTTGCCACCGATAGGGCATTGGTAAAGAGTAACCAAATGGCGAGAGTGAAGCAAGACCGTTGCCCATTTACAGGCTCTCTTTGGCCTGTAGCCCAGATTCCAGCTACAGAGAACCGCAACGTAGGGTGCAATCCTAACCTGGAGTTAGGCCAGCAAGGTTTGACAGACACAAGGAACACCATAAAGTATGTTTGGGCCACTCTTGGAGTCAGAGCAGCCAGGACACAGATGTGCACCATCCTCACTAGCTCCAAGAGTGGTCCAAACACGCTTTACGGTGGCCTTTGTGCCAGCCAAACTGTGCCGGCCTAACTCCAGGTTAGGATTGCATCTTTAGCCACAGTCCATTGCTCCTGCTGGAACTTTGGGTTTTTTCCCCTTTCTGTTGGTCATTCTCTTTTCTCCCTCCCACTACAAAGCCCCCCCCCCCCAGTTCTTCAGCCCCTATTTGCCCTGGGAAACCTTCCTGATTTCCCTACAGCCTGCTCCCCCTTTGTTTCCTCTTTGGTTGCATTCCTACTTGCCCTGCTTTCCTTGTAAAGATTTCCTCTTTTTTCTTCTTTCTACCTAGAAACCACTTACATTTAGGGTTAAGCTGTATGAGTGATTGTTGAATACCCCACTGCATTCCCATTCTCTGTCATTGCACTATTAGTCTCACAATAAAGGTTATCTGTTACTGTACCCTTAACCTCACCTGCTTCCTGTTTGCCACCCCACTGAGCTGTGCACTTGGTCGCCACATACACAAGTGATTTCACCCATGTGACCATGTTACATGTGTCCTAAAAGCATGCCTGGTAACAATGGAGGGTCTGATTTGGCAGAGGAATGCAGCGTGTAGAGAAGAGAGAATTAACACTCCCTCCTCTATTTGTGCATGTATCAAATTTGAGAGGAAGGATTTTTTGGCATGAAAATGGCAGATTGGGGAGAAGTCACCACACCACATGCCATACTGCCATGCCAAACTAAACACATAAACATGACAGTATTATCAGTGAGGTTCATGCTTACCATCGATAGAAAAATACCTTCTTGTTCACTTTTCTTATGCATTGGCTACATTTTATGCTTTTATAAATTTTTATACATTTTTATGCATTTTATGAGAGACATGGTGGCACAATGGGTTAAACCGCTGCTGCTGAGCTTCCAACTGGAAGGTTTGGAGTTCGAGACTGCATGCCCGAGTGAACTCCCGTTGCTTGTCCCAGCTCCTACCAACCTTGCAGTTCAAAACCACATTAAAAACGCAAGTACATAAATAGGGACCACTTCGGTGGGAAGGTAACGGCATTCTGTGAGCTACAGCATATTGTCATGCCGGCCACATGACCACGGAAGCTTGTCCTCGGACAAACGCCAGCTCTTCGGCTTAGAAATGGAGATGAGCACCGTCCCCTACAGTTGGTCACGAATAGACTATTTGGTCGTGGGGAAACCTTTACCTTTATGTATTTTATACATTTAATGCTGTTGCGTTGTTGATTGTTTTAATGTGTTTTACTTAAGGCGCAATCCTATGCAGTGCCGGAATGGCGAGCCATATCCGACGCTGCATAGGAGAGGCTGGAGCCCCCCCCCATGGCAAGAGAGCATTCGCTCCCTTACCGTAGGAGAGGCTCCCCTATGTGCTCCTTGGATCTGCGCCCGCTAAAGACTGGGCGCAGATCTGAGGAGACCGCACGGCCTGAATCGGGGCCACACGGCCTCGCGGACGGGCTTAGAATGTGGCCGTATAGCCACCTCCCAAGCCTGCCCACATCCCGCCCAAGTCCTGCCCCACCTCCCTCCCTCCCTCCCTCCCTCCAATCCCCATGCCGCCTCGGCACGGAGCCTCCCTCGCACCGACCAGCTTTGGTTGGCGCGAGAGAGGCTCAGCGCAGGCGCAGCAGGGCTGACGCTGCCAGCAACGCTGGTCCTGTTGCCTTTGCGGTGACGTGGGGGTGGGGCAGCTAGGCGTCCCCGCGTCAGCACTAAGGTCTTAGCGCTGATGCAACGATGTAGTGCTGATGCAACACTAAGCGCCAGATAGGACAGCACTGCCCTTGTGGTTACAGTGTATTTTGTTTGTTCTATGTAAGCCGCCTTGGGCATTTGCTTCGGCACGGGAAAGGCGGGGTATAAGATAAATAAATAAATAATAGACCAGAGGTCTTCAACATTTTTCATTTCACCGCACACTGGCAAGGTGCTAAAATTGTCAAGGCACACCATCAGCTTTTTGTCAATTGACAAGGCTGTTTTAGACCAGTGTTACTCAAACTGTGGGTCGGGACCCACTTGGTGGGTTGCGACCTGATGTCAGGTGGGTCATGGAAAGCTGGGAGCAGCCATGTTGGAAACTGCAGACCTTACTCTTGTGATATTCCTTTTGTGAGTGAACAATTTTCAAGTGAGGGTTTTTAAAATTTTTGTTTTTAGTTCAGTGCTTTTCCATACTATTTTGTCCTAATCTTGCTTTCTGTCAGGGATGTTTCCTGATTGTGCAATTGCTGCAGTCCAAGAATACAGGTTTGCATTCCTGGAGTGTCATTTTATTATGTTACAATGACAGCACTTCCTGCTTGATGTTGTCACCTCCTGCCACAACATCACTTCCAGGTTAATTATATCACTTCCAGTGGGTCCCAACATTAGCACCATTCTAAAAAGTGGGTTCTGGTCTAAAATGTTTGAATACTGCTGTTTTAGACAATGAAATTTTGGGGAAACTGCAGCGCAAGGCACAGAAATACAGGATTATTTCATTTAAATGTCCTCAGGATAAGGTGAAATGGGGGAGATGCAAGGAAAAACACTTCAAAGGTATCACAGCACAATCCTAACTAAAGCCGTCATAGTAAGGCCAACATAGCAGGGCCATATCCTAAGCCCAGCAGGAGGCAGCAGCAGCTCAGCGCAGGGCAAGGAGAGGTTTTCCTCTTGCACCCAGGTAAGCCCCAGCCAGCCCTATGGGGCTGCTCGCATCTGTGCCTGCTATTTTGCAGCCCAATGTGCACAGCTGCAGCCCAAATTGGGGCTGCCCTGGTTGGGGATGGGGTTTAGGATATGGCACTACACCTGTTGTGCATTGCCACCCCTGTCACCACCCACTGCGCTGCCCCATTACACCCCCGGCACGCCTCTGGCACATGCTTGGCAAGGCTCAGTGCCAACCAAGCGCCACCACCGCTCAACCGGTGCAAGGCTGGTGCTGCTGATGGGTGCAGCAGCGCCCGTGAGCCAATGCTACTGCTTGCACTGGTCCAGTGCCCACTAGCTGGCACAGATGCACTTGATGGCACATTTGCGACAGCGCTGGACTGGCGCAAGAGTGTAGCACTGGCACAATGCAGGTATAGGATTGCGCTCTCAGTGTCATAAAACGTGCATCAACTTCCTATAAGTAAGAAATCTTGGTCTAGTCCTCCTTGCATAAGTCTCATGGACAATTGTTGGAAAACGTAGTTATATGGGCATCTACTAAGCAGGGGGCGACCAGATACAATGGAGGACAAAGTGCCTATACCTTTAACCATTGTACAGAATGACTATTTTCAGCCTCCAGAAGGCCTTCAGGGGAGGCAGCAGGTGAAGGAGGCGGCACCTCCAGGTGGGGGGCAGCACTCCTGGATGTGCCCCTGGCTATCCCCCCCTCTGAGAACACCACCATAAGCATGTACACCTGCGTTGCTGATACAGAACTTTGGAAAATGGAATCCTACAGCTATTTCTTTGACATGGGTGTGTGAGACCTCAGGGAATGGTGGCTGGCTGGTCAGAGATCATGCAGAGAGGACTTGCACCTTGAAAGATCGAGTATGAGAGGAAGGAACCCAGGTAGTGGTGCAACCATCAGGTCAGATAGGACAAGAAAAATGGTCTGAGAAGGTAGCCTCCTGGACAATACACTACCCCCCAGTGTCCTGCAGGTGGCGCTATATGACTTTTCCAACCAGGGACGGGCTTTCTCAATGGTAGTGGTGGTGCAACTTTGATACCTTCTCCCTAGGAAGGTTGCCAGCAGTAGCATAGCTACCTATGGGGCAGGGGCACCTCTGCCCCAGGTGCCCCCCTCAGGGAGGGTGTGACCAAAATTGAGACCAAATTGTTAAAATCACATGTTTTTTGGTATAATACCATCATGTTATATACCATTTGATGCAGAATTTAACAAGAAATTCAATTCCCCCCCCCCCGGGGGTTGGTGTCTTCATTCTATCAAAAGTTATGGCCAAAAAACAAAAATGAAAATACAACTGTCTTATGTGACATTATGTATGATAGCTACATTGGACCATCAGATGCAGAAGCAGTATGTCACTGAGTACTATGTGCAGGGGGGCAATAGCAGGGGCAGGCACTGACATTCATCCATTGCTTGTGGCGAAATATTCACTGCATTTATTTTCTGGCCATTATTATTTTTATTCATAGGGGTTGGGGTTTGTTGTTGCTGAAAAGAGAGTGGAGGGAAGGCACCCTACACAGCTGTTCCTATTATTATTTAAATGGTAAACCACCTGGACTGAAACAGGTTGGATAGCTACTTTAAAACCAGTATACAAGGTGGTGGAACACCTACAAACAGGGGCACATAAATTCCTTTTGAGGCACAGTTGCTGGAAAGAGAAGGAGCAGCACATAGTTTTCTCCATACGAAAACCTCGGGATAAGGTCTTTCCCCCTTGCCCGCCCCCAATGGCAAATCTCACAAATGACAAGCTGCACCTGCTGAAATTTCCTCCACTACACACACTGTTAAAGGTCCAGGAGCCCTGAAACTGAAAGGCTGGCTGCCCCTTCCCTAAACCATAATTCAGCAACACATCAAATACGAGTCTTCTCATAGATAGGTTACGAGATACAAACAGGGACAGTGCCTCTACCTTTAACCATCGTACAGAAGCCGGAATGTTGGCAAGTGCAGCTTTTCAAACTTTTCCATGATGAGCTGCACCTGCCAACATTCCCTCTTCTATGCCACTGTTAAAGGTAGAGGCATTCTGTTCCCATTAGTGTCTGGTAACCCTAGCCACTTCCTACAGGAAGTCAAGCCTGATGGCTCCCTGGAAGGACAAATGCTGAAGCTGAAGCTCCAATACTTTGGCCACCTGATGAGAAGAGAGGACTCTTTAGAAAAGACCCTCATGCTGGGAAAGATGGAAGGCAAAAGGAAAAGGGGGTGGCAGAGGATGAGATGGTTAGATAGTGTCACCGAAGCGATGAACATGAAATTGGGCAAACTCCGGAAGCTAGTGGAGGACAGGGAGGCCTGGCGTGCTGTGGTCCATGGGGTCGCGAAGAGTTGGACACGACTCAGCGACTGAACAACAACAACAACAACAACCCTAGCCACAGGAGAGAGAACCCATCTATGTATGCTCAGAGGTTTCTATAACCTTTCCTTAAGGGCCTTCTCCACATGCTCAGAAACTCCCAACCCTACCTATCAGAGTGCCTTCCTTCAAGAGGGGCAGCTCCTAGGCAGGCTAGTGGGAAAAAAGAATTGAGAATAGGCAAGTACTGGAAATGTAAAGATCATGAAGGTTCTTTTTGTCGTATGTGGGTGGACTTGTGGAAAAGCAAGAACATATTGGATACAGATTCATAAGTGAATGTACAAGCGAAACCAGAAGCATTTTTGTTGGGTATGATGGATGGTTTTGTAGGGGAGGACTTTTGACATTTTATTTTTATATATGACAACAACAGCAAGACTCCTGTATGAATCCTGTATGCACTGGAAATACTGTCTGTCAAAGACTGGTATGAAGGTTTTGAAACTAGCAGAAATGGACAAACTTACTATTCTAATTAAGGAGAAGTCAGTAGAGACATTTATAAAAAACTGGAAGCCACTTAGGGTGCTATTCTAAGCTGCACTGGAACAGCAGCTTGGGCGTGGCCTAGAGCCTCCACAGGGCAAGAGCACATTTGTGCCTTTGCCCCGGGGTAAGCGCCAGCTGTGCCTATGGGCTACTCGGATCAGCGCCCACTATATAGCAGGCGCAGATCCGTGTTCCCTATGCAGCCCGAATCGGGGCCACACGGGCCCTCCATCCAAACTCCACCCCCCTCCCCTGGCCCAGCCAGCTCCCGTACTGCCCTTCTGCCCACCCCGCACAAGCGGCACACTGGCAGCTTCTGCCGGCGCCATGGGGCTGCTGCTGCTGCTGCTGCTGCCTGTGGCAGCCATGTGACAGTGCGGGATCAACCCAAGTGGCTTGGGTCGTGGATTGCGCCCTTATTGGTTTTTTTTGCAAGGGAAAAGGATATTATGGTTTCTGGATTTGAAGAATAAAAAGTCAATGATCGGCAAAGGTTATTTTGGTTGAAAGAATTTTATCATGTACTATGACAATTACGGTAGTTGCTTGGTTTTTATGAAAATGATGTATTACTCTATGCTTGCGGTAATTTATAGAAAATTGTGTTTAAATTTTAATTTTTTCCAAAGAGAGAGAACAGGCAAGGCTGTATCTGCTGTTGCTGCCTCCCCGACCTGCTTTGGGTGCACTTTTTAACCCTTCTGCATTCAGATTACTCAGCACCCCACACTTTCCCCTCCAGACCAGCAGGGAATACCCCGGATCCCCCCCCCCCCGTCACTCTCCTGCCGACCTCCCCAGCCCTTCCCCCCTAGTCCCCGCCGTGGGGGAGGGAGAAGGGCCGAGACTCCGCCTCTTCAAGGTCGGGGGTTCCCTCAGGCGACCCTCACATCCCCCCCACCGCGCGTGAGGGGAGGCGATCAGGCGGGGCGCCCCCAGCCCCAGCCCCGCCCCCGCTTCTCCCTCAGCTCCCCTCAGCGGAGGCGGCCGCGGAGCACGCTGCGGCTCGGCGGGAAGGGGGTCCGCGCGAGGCCTGGATGGGGAAGCGCCCGGCCCGCTCCGGCGACTTCGAAAGGCGGCGGCGGCGGCGGCACGGAAGGGAGAAAGATCGGCGGGAGCCCCGGGAGCAGCAGTCGTGGCTGGCCGGTTCGCCGTCGTGTAGCGGACGCGGGAGGCCCTCCTCGTCACCACCGCCGCTCCAGAGAGAGGGTGAGCGCCCGCCCCAACCCCTGGCACGGCCGATTCCGCCTCTGTTCGCGGGGAGGGATCCGGCTGCAGGTGGCCTCTTGGGCTGCAGAGCCTCCCGCGCCTGCTGCTGCTGCTGCTTTTCCTAACTGGGGAGGGGGGCGATGCGGGCAGGAGATCCCCCGCCCCCCCGGGTCCTGGCATCGCCAGTGACAAGCCCTGTTTGGGAGCTGGGAGGCAGCTGGCTGTGTTTGCGACGGGTCTCGTTCCTCGTCTCCCCCTTCCCCGGCTGAAAAGACCCTTATGGCGGTGGATTTAGGGAGAGCAAGATCAATCATAACAGGAACCTACAGTGGGAAGGGATCCTTCAAGGTCATCTAGTCCAACCCCTTGCCTGTGGCAGGAAATCTTGCAAGAAGAGCAACGGTTCCCAACCTTTGAAGGGGTGCTGCTACCCCTTTCAAGACAGTGGAAATCCAATTGGGCACCTGTACTTGCCGTTACTGTGGCACTTCCAGGTAAAGCCACAACCATCGCAACACAGGTAGGGTTTTTTTTTTTTTAACCCTTTTTACTTGAGTGTGTTTGGCAGCAATAAAACATCAGAATGGCAGCTATGGCTCCCTGATCAGGTTGCAACCCTCCTTAAGGGGGTAGCATTCCCCTAAAAAAAAAAACCAAGCATGACTGTGTGGGGGGGTCACAACCCACAGGTTGGAAAACGCTGTCCTAGAGTTTCTCAAACTGGATTGGGACCCACTTGGTGTCAGGTGGGTCGTGGAAAGCTGGGAGCAGCCATCTTGGAAGAGCAGAGCTTACTCCTGCTATATTCTTTTTGTGAGTGTTGACATCTTGAATTTGAAAGTGAGTTTTTTAAACATTTGTTGTTAGTTCAGTGCCAGCACAGAATATTTTGTCCTCATCTTGCTTTCTGACAGGGATGTTTCATGCTCTGTGCAGTTGCTTCACTCCAGGAATTCTAGTTTGCATTCCAGCAGTGTCATTTTATTATATCACAATGGCGGCACTTCCTGGTTGGTGATGTCACTTCCTCTATGACGGGGGCTCCAGACTCCAGCCCGCAAGCCGGATCTGGTCCCTCCCTGATCCGTCCCTAGTGAGAACAGAACTTTCCTTTCTCCCAGGGATGTTGCAAATGACCCCCAACTACAGCTCCCAGGGGTTGTTGTGGGCAGCCGCTTCCAGGGTCTGCCACCCCAGCAAGCCTGTACCTGGCACTCCACACATAGGCAGCTGACTGGGATGGCCCCTTGGAGTTGGGGTCGTTCACAGCGTCCTGGCGGAACACGAAGTTCCGTTTACACTGGGAACGATTTTCTCTGCCGCAGCATCACTTCCAGATGAATGACATCACTTTCTGACACAAATGATGCAAGTCCTAACGTGAGTGAGTCCTGACACAAATGCCATTCTAAAAAGTGGGTCCCAGTTTTAAAAGTTTGAAACCCACTGCCCAAGAGCATCTCCAGCAGGTGTCTGTTGAGCCTCTGCTTAAAGATCTCTAGTGAGGGAGAGTCAACCATATCTCCAGGTAATCTGTTCCATTGCTGCCACCCTTACTGCCAAGAATTTCTTCCTGATGACCCATTAATTAAATAGAAATAGACTGGAATTTGAATAGGAATCTGAGATTCTGCTGGATTGGTACAATTCTCATTCTAGGGATTTTACAGCCATCTAGTCCTACTCCAAATTATGTTTGCTTGCATACAAGCCCTGGGGTACTTCACTTAAAACTGTCCTCCAGATTGATGATGAGCATTCTTTGTGTATGGTTGTCCAGCCAGTTGTGAGTCCATGTAATGGTTGTATTCTAGCCTGTATTAGGCTAGTTTGCTAATGAAGATGTGGGAAACCATGTTGGTTGCTTTACTGAAACCAAGATAAATCACATCCACAGTGTTTTCACATCTAGTATGCAGCTTGTCTGGTCTGAATGACTTGAATTAATGTAGGTCCGTTAGGTAGTTTTTTAACCAGATCTCCTGCAATCCTATTACAGTATGTTCCCTTGTCTCATTCTCACTACTCTTGTAAGAGCATGTGAATGAGAACAGGGCAGTGAGAATGGGAGAGGCCATCAGCATTAGTTTTTATTTCTTGAACCCTTAAGTCTTTGGCCTAGAGGTTGATCAACTGAGCACTGCAGCCATATGTGAGTGTGAGCCATATGTGAGCTGTTTCATATGGCTCTCATTCACATGTGTAGGCAAAACAGGATGAAATGTATGTAGGTGTAGACAAACTCGCTTTTAAGAGTATGTAGTTGGACAGAATTATGACCTTCCTAATTTGGCCTCTGTCTCTGTTGAGGTTCATACATTATAAACTTTCAGTTTATGATGGCATTAAAGATTATTTTAATTTTCATTTGTGCTACAAATGTGAAAAAGTGGAATTTATAGTGGTCACCTTAAATTCTACATTATGTAAGCAGTGAATATATGGTTTGTTTTATCATGCAGGTTTTTCATATTAGACTCAAACTACAGGTTGGTTTTCGGTATCAGCAGGGGATCAGTTCCCTGATAAGCGCGGGGGCCCTCAGGGCACCTCTGGTCGCGACCAGAAGACATGGTGAGGCCTTCTAGACAGGATTGGGACCTGTGTTAAGTCAAATCTGCTGGTCTTGAATCCATGGATAAGGAGGGCCAATCTGTATAGCTTTGGTACTAGAAGAGTAACATTCATGCGAGAAAGGAAATGCTCTCCAGTGAGTGCATGAAGTCTCGGGCCTTAACAGCAAACTGTTCTTACTATATAGGATGAGAGGTGGGAGATGCACCAGCACATTAATGCCATATTTGAAACTGTGGAACAGCTCCGGTGGCTTGGAGAAGAAATGAAAGACAACCATGTAGGGGCACGATTACAGTGTAGTCTCCCAGAGTCCTATCGTGTATGCTCTAGAAACTGGGTTGGAGTCAGACCTGACAGTGGAGTATATTAAAAGGAAGCTGATGGATGAGTTTAGCTGCAGAAAGGAAATTCAAGGATGTGAAGACAACAAAGAATCAGAGATGGCTCTCGAGGCAGATGAGGTCACAAGGCAGAAAAGGGAAACAGAGCATGTTTTAGATGAAAAAAACCTGGACATCTGAAAAAAGAGACTATTCTGGTGTGCTGAGGTGATGAAACAAGTGCCAAAAAGCCCAAGAGAAACAGTTTAGGCAGCAGCAGGTCAACCAGCAGATGATTTGTGGAATGGTTACTTGAACACCATCCAGGGCAACTCAGCACATTGATTCAGGGGCAATGAGCCACACGACCAGCAACTTGGAATTTTTTTAATCAAGGAAGACTTTCACCCTGGATGGGAACAGATTATCTGCTGTCTTTCATGGATTATTACTCCAGAAATCATGTCTACATTCTGAAACTGCAAGGTGGAGAATTGACCAACTGCACTTACAATTTAATTATCTCTCATCTGGATTTAAAAAAATATGCTTTGAAGGGGGCTTCTTCACAGACTGATGAGTGGACAAAAGGAGCTACATTTTATGTCTGGATCTTAAATTTAACCTTAAATTATTCTTGCTTGTTGGCTTGATTCTGTTTAGCTCAACTTTTAAAGCTTGTTAACAATCAAGCCTCCTAAAAACAAGCCAGCTTTTCCTCCATCCCCCAGAACAGTGGCCTGGATCCTGACCAAATGTGCAGTAGAGTGTTTGGATGCAAAACTTGTGCCTACATTCCAACTAAGAAATGATCCAAACGAATATAGGCCCTAACAAATAAGGCTTCTATGGCCAGAATTACTACCTAGCAAGAAATTCATTTCAAGGATTTAGGCCACATTCACACAGTCTATATAGTGTGCAGGGCTTTCTCAA
This sequence comes from Lerista edwardsae, assembly GCA_029204185.1. NCBI lineage: Eukaryota > Metazoa > Chordata > Lepidosauria > Squamata > Scincidae > Lerista > Lerista edwardsae. Next base: position 1,611,765 of record JAJKFI010000003.1, on the reverse strand, counting down.
GGCAATAAGGGATCCAAACAAACTACCAGAGGCATACTTGTGGATTACAGTAACCAGTGTAAGAGATTCAAGATCTTATTTCCCAAGACAAACAAGGTTGCAATAAGCAGGTCTCTGTACAGCTATGACACTCCAGAACCATATGCCATGTAACCATAGGCCATTCTAGGGAATCCCACAAATGAGAGCAAAACAGCGCACAAAACCGAGTTGGAGTTAAGTGCAAACTAAGGATGAGACCGAACCAGTGTGGAGAGACAGAAATCAGGCACTCTTGAGTACTGTCCCAGAGGGACAGTACTCTTCCTGCATTGCCAGGAAGCAGAGGACACCTGAACCTTTATCCTGGGAGGACATCTCTAAACTGCCTGCCAGTGAAGCTAAAAAATGGAAAGAGGCAGCAGAAAAAGAGATGAAGTCTCTTCACATGAACCAAGTTTTCTAGGTCAGTGGATCTCAAACTTCTTAGTATCAGGACACACGTTTTAGAATGACAATGTGTTCAGGACGCAGCAGAAGTTACATCGTGGCCGGAAGTACCATCATTGTGACGCCAGAGCCAGCTGCTTTCCTGAGAATACAGTAATAAGTTGGGCTATTTCTCAGCCATTTTCCAATAGCAAAGTGAGAAAGAAAAAAGCCTATTTATAACCTAGACACAACCAAAATAACCACACAGCCTGAAATTGGCTCGTGACCCATTGGTAGGTCCTTACCCACAATTTGGGAACCACTGCTCTAGGTGCTTAACCCACTGTCTTTTTTTCCAGTTGCTGTACTCAGATGTGTTATTTTGGTGGAATGTTTTACAGCTGGGTTGTCTTATCATAACTGTGGTCTTGAGGTAGAAGAAAGGGGAAGGTGGCAGTGGTGGCCACTTGGTAGAGTCAAGCCAAACTCTGCCCTGCTCAATGCTTGCAGGGTTGTGTTCATTTTGACCTTGTTTGTCTGCATTTGATCCAGGGGTGCTCAACTCTATGAAGGCCACCAAATAGTAGAATTGCTGGGGAAGCATCATGACAGCTGGCAGCGTTCATGTGCTGTGTTCACACCAAGTGAGAGACTCAGGGGAGTGGGGGGTTGCTTGCTATGGTGCTACTCTGTCCAAACTATTTTTGGCATGCCCAGTTGGATTTTTAATTCTGAAGAACTGATTTCCATGCTTTGTCGTAGCCTGCATTCAGTTTCTGGCATAGTTTGTCACATGGTGTGGGAGTATTCAAGAAACTCAAGATCAACATCCCTTGGGTACCTGGAACTAGGGGCATTACTCCTACATTGGGTACCTGGAACTAGGGGCATTACATGATCTACAGTCATTGACCCCATATTAATTTACACATGGCAACATGTTATTCTTAATGTGTGGGGTTCCCCCTCCCAGAATACTGTATGTATGTATATCTCTATTTGCATTTTCAGGGAGTTCATCAGTACAGCCTGGTTCATATGTTATGCCAGCTCACACCTGGAGATGGCAGTGCCCACAAATGGTATATGTGTGAGTGCTACTGTGTGTATGGTTTTGTATCCTTCTCTTTACATGGTGCTTAACATAGAATGGGGTGGGGGAGAATCCCAATCATACAGTCCTTGTCCTGGAGGCTCATAGTCTAAAAATCACAAAGGAAGCAACAGAAAAAAGGGAGGAAAACTACAAAGACTATTCCATTTATCATGTAGGCTTATTTTGGCTTAGTTAGAGCATTGTGACTGTATAGTGAGGAGGCTAGAAGATTGGATTTCATGGAAAAGGTTTTTAGGAGCTTTTTAAAGGAAATACAGGTGTGCCCTGGTACCCATGGTTTCAGTTATCCATGGATACCAGAACGCCCATTAAAAAGATAGGGGAACATTAAACACATTTATTATTTTTGCTTTGTTGCAGCAGAACCACTAATGTTCCCCTACCTTTAAAAAGGCGTCCCCAGTATCCATGGTTTCAGGCATCCATGGGGGAGGGGGAGAAAGGGTCTAGGATGGAACCCCAATGGATACCGGGGCATGCCTGTATAAAGGTAAAGGTTTCCCCACAACCGAATGGTCTATTCTTGACTAACTGTAGGGGGCAGTGCTCATCTCTAAGCCTGTAGAGCTGGCGTTTGTCTGAGGACATGCTTCCGTGGTCATGTGGCCGGCATGACTATATGCCGTAGTGCACGGAACGCCATTACCTTCCCACCAAAGTGCTACATATTTATCTACTTGCACTTTTAACGTGCTTTCGGACTGTAAGGCTGGCAGAGCTGGGTCAAGCAACGGGAGCTCACTCCATCGCGTGGTCTCAAACTCCCAACCTTCTGGTCAGAAAGTCCAGCAGCAGCTGTTTAACCTGCAGTGCCACCACATCCCTATGCCTATATAGGGATGTGTTATTAAGGGGAGAAGGAGTGCAAACATCTGAGGGAACAGGACACTTTTGAATGCCTTGCCGCACTATCCTGTGCATGTCTACTCAGAAGTAACTCCTATTATGTTTGATGGGGCTTACTCCCAGGAAAGCGTGTGTAAAGATTATAGCCTTTACACAAATAGGAAGCAAATAGGAAGAAAGTTAAGGAGGGGTGTGGTGTGGTGTGGTGTACACCAGAGTTTCTCAGTGTTTGTCCCTGGCCATACCACTTTGCACAGTCCATTTATTGGAAGTACCACCAGAGTAACTGGAGATGATGTAATTACCGGTTACTTCTGGATTGGGAGGCCAGATGAATTGCAACAAACACCAGTAAAAGACTCAGGGTTGATGGGAGTTCTTTTTTGAACATGCATGAAGCACACGCTGGGGTTCTGTTTGCCAAGCCAAGCCTCCTATTGCTGCTTGTCAAGTTGCATTGCTGTTCTCATTACTAGGTGGCAGGGGTGTGGCAGTTCTGCGAGTACCACCATACACCATCTCAAGTACCACCAGTGGTATGAGTACCACTGTTAAAAAAACGCTGGTCTACACAATACTTCCAAACAGGAAGATTGCTCTGGGAATACCCCCCCCCCGTCAATCATTCCTGAACTTTAATTATGGGAGAAACTTCCTGCTTGAAGAGAGAGGGGGGGGGAGCCTATTTTGTCCAAAGGTCTTTTCTCTCAGGGAACTCTGCTTTCTTGGTTCAAGAACAGAACTGCAGAACATGGGGGGGGGGACACACACTCCTCCCTGTGAAATTGGAGTGGGGGATCACATGCTATGCCTGAGCCTCACATGCTGTGCCTGAACATTTCCTGTCCTCAGAAGAACAAGTCCTGGGGTGTGTGTGTGTGTGGGGGGGGGGCGGGACTTTTGCTTCTGTTGGTGGGCAAGTACTGCTGGGATGCCTGCCAAAATAGGAAGTCTGCCGAAGGGTAATTGACAATGTTGGCGGAGGGAGAAGTGTGGCTTTTGCCATGAATAAGCCCTTGGTTTCTGGTGAATTTCTGATTGAAAACCTTGCATGGGTGTAATCTTACAGATGTGTGTTCCCACAGAATAGCTGTGTGCACATAGTTAATGGTTGAATTTGCTTCTCTGTCATTGTGGAGTGAGCAGGTGATGATAGCATAGAAGCAGTTTACAGCTGTGAGGCTTGGAAAGGCTCACTCAGACAACAGAGATTAGGGTAGCAAGAACTTCTATATTCTCAGAAGAAGGCTTCTTGCAGCAAAGAACAGCAAACAGGTACAGCAAAGCTCCTCCAACAGCAACACTTACATCTCCAGCAACTAACCACAGGTGTTTCTGGTCTGGATTAAATAATCCCCAGCATCCAATCAGAGATCAGATGATATCATCCGAGTCAGAATGACTCAGCACTTTACTGCTGGTCTGCTAGGCCTGAATGACTCAGCACTTTATCCCCTGAGTCAGCCTAGTGTTAGGCCTTTCCCATTCAGGCCTGTAAATTTCGAGGGACTTACTTCAGTATCCCAACAGCAGGTCCAGGAAGAGGTGGGCAGTGCCTTTTTTTTTCCTTACCATTTCATTTAGTGATCTTTTCTTGTTACCCTTACTACCCCTGATGCCGACAAAAGAAGAAGTTCATTTTGAGATTTTTTTTTCAAAATTTTAAAAATGTATCTTTTGAAAAATTGATTTTAAAATTTTAAATTGAATTTTTAAAAATCAAAAAATTATTAAACCCATTTTGTTGTATATCATAGGAAAGCGCATGAAAATTGCTTTAAAATCAGGCCACTCTATATCACAATCAGTGTCTACTAGCATGCCATTTTTTGACAAAATTTTGAAAATTTAGACTTAAATATATTTTTTCTCTGTGAGTATAAAAATGTTTTTAAAAATGCATTTCTTTAATAACTATATAGGGTCTTTTTCGTTGGATGATTTCGTTGGATGATTTTGATGAATGGCATGCTAGTGACTCTTTAACTAGCTATAGACACTGGTTGTGATATAGAGTTGGAAGTGGCCTCATTTTAAAGCTCTTTTCATGAGCTTTCATATGATATACAACATATGATATTCATCAAAATCTAAGAATGTGAGGTAGAAAAATATTATTAAGTGTGATGATTTGACAGGGAATGACCTTTGTTTGAGTTTTATCCTTCACCAAGCTAATTGTACTCAGTGCAATCTGTGAAATCTTGTCTTGCAGATTTGTTGCCTTTGGGTTGGTTCACATAACTTCTGTATTCTGCCAGAATTCTCGGGTTGTGACACTGGGCTATAGAGAAGGTAAGTTATTCTTCAGTGGTCACACACTGCTTATTTAACTGTAACATTTGTGGTAGTGGTGGAGGGTCTTGGGCTGGCCCGGCCTGATGCATGATATTTGCCTGGGTCAGCAGAATTCCAAAGCTGGATTCATTCCAGGTGGTCTTCTGCACCACCTGGAATGAGGGTGATAGACAAATGGGCTACCTCTCTTTTTCAACTGTAGCTTTTGCTCCTTGATTCCATAGTTTAATGGAGTGACACAAACTAGGGCTAAAGAACTTGGAGATAAGTTTCTTTTTCTCTTGCAGGATGGACTTGTATCTTGACCTGTTGTAGAGGATGGAGGTGCTAGCCATTATAGGTTGAAGTGTGCCATCATTGTTCAAACACAGTGTATCCCTGAATATCAGGTGCTGGGTGGGGGGATGACAGACAACAATGAGAGAGAGGTCTGTTTTTTCTTCTTCACATTTTATCATTTTATTTAAAGATATGGGTAAGGAATACAGAAACAAAGGGAAGGGATATAACTAAGGTATACACAAAAGGTAAAATCCGTTGCAATGCATCTCATATTTTCTTAATATTTATTGCAATCCATAATTATATCACTTCCAAGGCTATCTCTTACAAATCTAATAACTTAATATTTTTATTCTCTTAACATAATGTGTCAATCCAATCATAAAAAGGCTTCCAGTATTGTCTGACTTTATTTATCTTTCTCTCTCTCAATCTTTCAGATAACATGTCCATTTCAGATACTTCATAAATTTTTTCTATCCCTTGTTCCAAGATTGAGAGAGAGGTCTGTTGACTTGCTGCTTGGTGTGTAAGATTCTTGGAAGTAGGATGCTAGGCTAACTGGATCTTCGATGCTATTCAGTAGGATTTAAATAATTGCTATTGCTGGTCCTGGAGTCTGTAATGGCTTCAGATAGAGAAGGAGGTGGTGGGGGTGGGGGGAAAGGGGTAATTTTGACATGCAGGTGGGTCACACCTTTCTCCGTCTTCCAGTTATCCCTATGGAATGAGGGGTTGTCACTTCTAGGTGTCCAGTTTAGGAATAGCTAGATTGAGCAGGAGTTGCCCTTCGATCTGTAAAAGGTGACTCTGCAAGAAATAGTGCGGTGAGTCAGGAAAAATTTGAGACTCTTAAAAAAACGGTATAGGATTACTCCAGAACGCCATTGGTCTTGTAGATACCTGTATCAACAAAGGCAGAAAGGGACCTGTATATTCTTGTCACAGGCACATGACATGACCTTCCAGGAAGCACTGCTGATTGGATTGGGCTTGCCCAATTCTTTGATTTGGTGTGCTGAGACCTGGATATCGTAATATTTGAATTGGCCTGGCTTACCTTGAATATGCAAACTCCTGAGTTGCATAAAACATTTTCATGTGAAAAGCATAGGGAGGCTCCATGCGGGAAAAACAGTATGTAAGGCCAACTGCTGCTGATGGGTGCAGTCATTCTTGCTCTGTGCACATTTAATTATTTTGGATCTCTGCGTGTTCTTGTTTACAATCTCTTGATATGAAATCTTCGGTGCTGGATGGATGGAAAGTCTACCTGCTAATATAAGTGATGCTCAAACTGCATGATCTACAAGCGTGTGACTGAAATTCAGTTGTACTTGCATGTGTGCCTAAGCAGCCTTGTCTTTTTCTTCTAGTGTTTTTGTGTGCATGGTTGACTCCAGAACACTGGGCAAAATGTCCAGATACCACAATTGGCCTCATCCAGTTTTTTGGGTGATGTGGTTTGCAGGGTGTTCTAATGTATGTAGATTCTTCACATAAATCTCTGTGCAACAGCACAGAGATGAGGCAGAACTCAAAGGAACACAAGTACAGGAAGAATATCCCTATGCCAGTAAAGATTGCCTGGGAAAATTTTGCTTTCTCACTAGACTGGGAATTGCAAGCTTGCCTGCTGTCTTCAAATTCTACTTTGTGTCTTATGTAAGTGGGCTGACATGTGAGCCAAATGTTGAGTCATTCCTAATTAAAAGCTTGTATTCTTTTCTGCAACTGCATCCCAGAATTGTGGGTTATAAAACTACTGAATATTTATGAAACACTAGCTGTTAGTTTGTTGCAGCTTCATTTTGAGGTGTTCCTGTACCAGACATTAACTTCTGAGACTGACAACCTTCAGAAAAATATTATGCAGCATTACTGTAAAGCTGCACTGGGACTTGTCGTTGAGGTTATTTATTTCAATCTGTTTGCTGCTTGGTTTAGTTAGTGAATGCAAAATGATAAGTGGAAGAAATGGAACAAATCAAAACTTCTTACTACCCTCTCTTTCTCTTTGGTTGTACCTTCCTGCTGATTTAAGGAACAGAATACGCGTATAGAAGCTTGAATTACTGTTACTAATAATTTTTTTCAGAATGTTCTGCTGGTTCTTACAGGGAGGAGCTGTGCGGTGGTGTACATGTGTGTTTCAGATACTGAGGCTTTACCTACAGCTATGCCAGCAGTGTGGTGTGATATTAGTCAGGCATTGCATTGTCCCTCAACATGGATGTGAATGTGACAGGGGGATGGATGTCAGTTCAATTTGTTTAATTTTGAAATTCATTGGTTTCCTGAACAAATAGGCACAGGCCGTATGCCTCTTTTCAATGCAGAATTATGTCACAGAAGCAGAGTAAGCAGCCTTGTGCTGAGTCAAGCCTTGGATCTTTATAGCTCAGTATTGTCAACAATGACTGGCAGCAGCTCTTCAGCATTTCAGCCAGGATCTTTTTCCTCCGCCCTCCCTAGATTTTGCAAGGGGTTGAAATGAGGCCCTTCTGCCGAGCAAAGCAAATGCTCAGCCACTAAACTTGAACCCCTCCTTTCAGACCAACCTCTGCTCGAAAATCACATGTAAGGTTAGTGGGGTGCTACTTCCCCGGCTTGGCAGGACTGGGGTGTGGTGAGTCAGACTGTCGCCAGCAGTGGGCAGTGCTGGACCCGCCCCTTTTGGACGGCAGGTGTGCTCCCAGCCAAGCTGTATCTGGGAGGAGCAGCACTGGGATGAGTGGTGGGAGGAGTTGGGGCGCAGGGTCGGGCAGCCTTAAGGAGTAGAGCAAGGATCCTCAAACTTTTTAAACAGGGGGCCAGTTCACTGTCCCTCAGACTGTTGGCGGGGGGGGGGAGACTATAGTTTGAAAAAAAATATGAACAAATTCTGAACTGAACGTCTCTTATTTGTAGTGCAAAAAAAATACAATATTTAAAATGAAGAACAATTTTAATCAATATAAACTTATTAATATTTCAATGGGAAGTATGGGCCTGCTTTTGGCTAATGAGATGGTCAATGTCTAGTTCCATATTTGTCACTGCTAGTTGTAACAAGTGATGCAAGTGTTTAGTTCATCAGTTAGTCTGGATCTGGTTGGAGATTTCAGATGTTTCATTCGGGGAAAAGTCTGTGCTGCTGGTCCAACTTTGGCCAGGGACGAGCGTGAGAGTTCTGTCCTGCCCCGAGACTGCAAGCGCCCCCCGCAACTCCTTCCCACTCAGGCACCCCCCTTCTCCGGCGCAGCTCAGCCTCTCTCACCTCATTCCAGCGCTCGGCGGGGGCAAAGGAGGCACTGCCACTGCCAGGCTCGCGGGGGAGGGGTGAAGTGTCCCCCCCCGTGCGCTCTATCCCACGCGCCCCTCTCTGCGGCTCGGCCTGCCCATGGGCTCGCTCATCGTGCGATGCTGGAGAGGAGGCGTGCAGGGGGGAGTGTGGCACATTACCCACGAGTTGTGCTGCTCTGCCTGGCTCAAACTTGACATCATCGCTCCACTCCCAGCACTGTGCCTCTCTGTCCTGCTGGCGCCGCTTCGCTGTAGCCAAGCGCCTCCCTTGGAGTCCAGCTGGGCGGTGAAAGGAGAGGCTGCCTGCTTGTCTCCCCTCTAGTGCTCGCACCCAGCACCTCGGCCGAGTTGCTGCTGCTAGCAAGGCTTCGACCAGCCTCTCCGAAGTCTGCAGGAAGGGTTCGAGGCTTCAGCAGCATCTCCCCTCCCCAATATATTCTTGCACCCAGGTCACGTGCCCGCCCCTCCTCATTTCTGCTCTGAATGATGGGCGGGGCGGGTAAATGACCTTGGGGGGCTGTATCTGGCCTGCAGGCCGTAGTTTGAGGACCCCTGGAGTAGAGCCTTGGTAGGTCCCCCGGGGAGGCAGAAGGGTGTGGAGCAACTTCTAGGGGTAACACCATGAGTGACACACTCATGTGATGCCAGCCTTAATGGGTGATGTGTCTGAGGGCTGGAAATAAGTAAATGGTGTCCATGAGTTTTAAAAAAAGGAGAAAGAGAACCCAGGGACACTGTTAATACAACTGTTAATACAATTACAGCCTGATATCAATACCTGGAAATATTCTGGAAGTGGAATATTATTAAGTGTTAATATTTAATTATTAATTATTAATACCTAACACTTAGCAGTTAGAAAATAATGGGGTGATTTCTGGGAGCCAACATGGGTTTGTCAAGAATAAATTGACCACTAGGCTAATCTCATTTCCTCAAACTGCAAAAGGGAGGATGTCTGTGATGTCATGGTTCTTCCTCTGCTATTAGAAAAAATGAGAAGAGGAAGCATGATCTGACACAAGACCCCTCCTTGTGAGTTCCTTCCGATTGTTCACGTGATAGGCTATTTGTGCACAGTCATGGCCTAAGTTCAGTGAGCTGCTCCTTCTCCGTGAGGCCACACACACAGATGTGAAGCCATCTGTGGCAAGCAGCAGTAGTGCTTTCTCTGCCGTTGCTCCAAGGTTATACCATAGTCTTCCTGATTATGAGGTTTGTAGGTCATGCAGATTTTCAGAGAGGTTGCAAAACTTCTTTCAGGAGGTCAGTGGCTCCTGCGTAGGTATTGTGGCCCTGCATTGCTGCTGTTGTTGATTCTACTGTATTGCTTTTGTATTCTTGTTTTGTTGTCTTTATTGTTCTTTTCAAAGCCACCTTGGGCTTTGCAAAGGTAAAATATAAATATTTTAGATAAATTATTTGCACAGGAAAGCCAGCTCCAGTTATGTTTGTGCTGACTCTGAGCCATCATGCGATAGCAGAGAGGGCTGGGGAATGCTTTTATGTGAAAATTCATTCAGTGTCAAACTCCTTCCCCAATGATTAAATTTTTGCATGATTAACAGACGGGTGCATAGAAAATGCACAGCTGGCTTTCAAATAACCTAGAGTGGGCTCTCGTTATCTGCAGGCTCAGCAACAGCAGATTTGAGCACCTACAGATACGGAGCCTGCTCCTCAGAACACCTCCAGATGTGACCGGAAGTTGCTGGCATGAACCGGAAGTGGTTTTCAGTTGCATCTAGGAGGCCTTCTGAGGAGGCTGGCGCAACCTCTGAAGGGCCAGGCATGGCCCCAGGTGAGTTATTGTTGTGCCACACTGCCCCTTCCTGTGGATTCCAGTATCTGCGGATTTTGATGTCCACAGGGGTGTTGAAATGGATCCTCTGCAGATGCAGAAGGACCACTGTATCTGGTTAGAATAGTGCAGGGGTCAGGGAACTTTTTTACCTTTTACCCCAAAATATATTTAGATATGCCAACGTTACCCCCCCCCCGCCAGAACAAAAGAAAAAAAATTACATATTGGAACCCATTGCTTTTTATCTGATTAATTAATGAGCTTAATTAATGCTGTGTAAATATGAAGTTGTAAAGGGCGGAGCAAAACAAACAAAACGGAGCCAGCCAGCCAGCGACGGAACCGGAACGGGGGTAATGGACGGTTGCGCTGCCAAGACACAGCCGGGCATGCATATAGATTCATATGCATGCCCGGCTGTGTCTCGGCAGCGCAACCGTCCATTACCCCCGGAATTTCATTTTTACCCCATTTGGGGTAATTTACCCCTGTTCCCTGACCACTGGAATAGTGCAATCTGCCCTGCTGCTGTGATCATAGAGGCTGGTGTGTTCTATTTCCTTTCTTTCTGAGTTGGGTAGTCTCTGGTTAGCATTCAGGCCAAATAGGTCCCAATTCTAAAGCTGTGTCTTTCAGACTGTTGGAGAGCGAGCTGGGCAGGCGGGGGGGGGGACGATGGGAGAAAGCCCCCTTCCATTATAGTCAGTGCTGCAGTTACATGGTGTAAAGAGCACCCAGTTGGTTATATTTTATTTAAACACCAGATTCGCTTGTGTGCCTTAATATTATGCCTTAATCTTAAACATCTTCTTAGGCAAGAAGTAAATTTATGTGCCATAGAAAAAGAGAGAAATGTGTCAAAGCACCAGTAGTTATAAAACTTTCCTGTAAAATCCTCTTACACTTACTGCCCCCCCCCCCCGCAACCTGCATTGGCTTCGTCTCCAGTTACAAAGAAGAAGGTGGGGTGAAAAATCCTTCTTTCAGTGAAGGGCAAAGTCTTTACAGGTGGAACAAGCATGTTGAATAAGATTCTTTGTTTGCAGGGGCAGGGGAGAGAAAACTTTAAACATTCTGATTTAAAGTGCCCCCTCGTGTGTATGTATTTTTTTTTTAAAGCGGCAAGAAGTTCAGCTTAAGGAAAAACAACTGGAGAAATCATTAACTACAATTTGTGACGTCACAGTTGATCTGATTAAAGGTTTGTTTTCTGGCTGGTGGTGGAGGTGTGTCCTGCAGAGACTGGTTCTCTCTTCTTTGAGTTCTTTGTGGTTTTTTAAGTTTCATTTTTGAACAGCGAACGGGAAACTGCTCGCATTGGTGCTGCTGCTGCTCCAGCTGCGTTGTGTATGTGTTTGTTTCTCTAGCTGCCACGCACAAACAGCACATTTGACCATGAGGACTCTTCGCAGGTTGAAGTTCATGAGTTCGCCCAGCCTCAGTGATCTGGGCAAGAGAGAGCAGGCAGCCTTAGATGAGCGGGGGACTCAGCAGCGATGGGCCTGCTCCAACGCTACCTGGAACAGGTAGGATCTTGCACTTCATGAACACGCAGACACACACATGCCCCTGGAATTTGCTTACGGAACCCACAGAATAAGCACCGGCTGTTGTTCAGATGGATAATTTCTGTCTTGGATATAATTTTTAAAATAAAGTTACAGCACGCTTTGGAGTTTTACCTTTAATTTTATTTAGATGCCTGATTTTCTACTCGCTCTATTTGTGTTAGTAAAAATACTAATACTATTATTTTTAGTCTTAGCAAAAACCTGATTTTTTTCATACTCATTTCATTCATTCTAGCATTCTATGACAGTAAAAAAGTTCCATAGTTGTTCTTATTTTGTCATAAGTTGGTATTTTGTCCCCTGGTTATTTTTGTTCTGTATGCATGTAAGCGTTTTGTTACACTTACTTTCAGACAAGGAAAAATAATGGTATGGTTTACTTTTTGGAAAAAAAGAGAAACTGCGTGCCTTTTCATAATTACCCAATGTACCTATATTGGCAGTGAGTAATTGGGTATATCTGGAGTCAGGAAGAAACTAAAATAGCTACACAGAGATTTCCTGAAGGAATTGTACAAGTTTTACAGAAGTATTGTGGCAAATCCCTGTATTTTCACAGTGACTTTGCTACTACTGATGTCAGCTGTGGGTATTTGGGGGATGAAAATGGCAATAGGCCTGAAGGAGAACCTGACCACAGTTACCCATGTTCTGATAATTTCTAAATGAGATTACAACAGAGGTTTTCAAACTGGGACGTCGCACCCCTTCAGTTCTTCAGCACATTCTTCAGCAACCCTTTCTTCCAGTGCTCCTGCCACCTGTAGCTGGATGACAATGAGCAAATCTTGTCATTGGTTCTGCCCCAGTTATAGAGGATTTTCCTCATCGGGATCTGCCTGATACCGTGCCATCTTCATGGTGCAATGTGAAACTGTTTTTAATCTTCTCAGGTATTTGTTTTTAAATTTTAAATGTTTTTGTTTCTAATTAGTTATTTTAATCTTTGCTTTATATGCTGTTTTACAGCCCAATCCAGAACTGCCTGCCTGCTGTGCGTACCACATTAGCCAGCAGCAGCCAGGCAGCTGCTGGGGTCTCCCCGGGAGAAGGGAAATTTGTCCCTTTCCCTCAGGAAAGCCCTGCCACCCACAATGGGGCTCCTTGGCTCACCGCTGGCTATTTTGCCAGCGGTGATTTGAACAGCTCCGTGTCCGCAAAGGATAAGATCTGGCGGTGAAAACCCCCACCAAGTGCCACCCTTCGCAAGGCTGCCCCTCCTGTTCCCTGCCCATGAACTCCCTCCCGCCCTGCCCAGAATTCCCACTATGCTTGCCTCTTGCCGTCGTCGTGATGCCGCCTCTGGCCTTTGTGGCCATGCCACAGTGCGAGCAGTAGGTTCTTACCGCCCATGTTGCACGTGCCTTATAGCACAGAATACCAGCACGAGTGGTACACTTGTACCGCTTGCGCTGGAGGGCTCTGAATTGAGCCTTTAGTTATTTGTGCGTATATTGTTACATTGTGTTAAGCTAGATTCTGTTTTTGTTGGTAGATTGTGTAGCTGCTTGGTAGCTATAAGCCAATTTTGGGGCTCTTTTGAGTTCAGTTGTCTTGATTAAATATATACATAAAGTAAGCAAGGGAAATACAAACAGGCTACAAACCTATGCACACCTACTCAAGACTGTTCTGTGAATGTTTACTCAGAATATTTACTCACTGTATTCAATGGGACTTATTTCCATCTAGGATCACAGCCTTAGGGCCTGTCTCAATATTTCGTGCAAATATAAGTAAAGCTGTTGGCCTTTGGGGGAAAATGAAAAGCTTTCTCGGGAGGAGACCATTTAGGGCCTAGAAGTGCTGGGCATGGAAAGAGTTGAGAAGCCCATTCTTTAACAGTGCTCTTCTGCCCTAAATGGATCTCTTGGGCAGCCCGATCCTAACCTGCACTGAAACAGGCAGGCCAGCTAGCTTGCCCCATATCCAGTGCAGGGTTGGGGGTGGCTGCAGTGCATCTCGGAATAAGGAGAATTATTTCCCCTTACCTCGTGTCACACAGTAGCTATCCTAATAGAGTTACTTGGGATTTGCACCAGCAAAATAGCTGATGCAAATCCGAGGAGCCCAGGTAAGGCTGACGGGGCCAGCTGACACAATTTTGACTTAATGCTCTGACCTCCGATTGTGACCTTCATATAAGATTATCCAAGGATCTGACTTGGGACTGGTGCTTTTCAGTTTGTTCAGTTTGGAGCTTGGAGGTGGCTAAGTTCGTAGATTACACTAAACGTTTCTGGATGGTGACGTCCAAAAGGCATTATGACAGTGATGTACCTGGTTGGGGGTGGGGTGGGTCCAGGGACCACATGGTCCCCGGGTGGCAGAGTGGCAGGGGCAGCATTCTGAGCTCCTCCCCCGTTCCCATGGCTGTCTGCCTGCCCACCATGGAACCAAATGCATTTAAACGCAACCAAAGCCAGTTTCTGAATTGCCAGTGATGTAGTAGGAGAAAGTTCTTGGGATGCTGGTGGAAAGCTTGATGAAAGTATTGACCCAGGTTTCAGTGGCTGTGAAGAAAGCCAATTCCATGCTTGGGATAATTAAAAATGAGATTGAGAATAAAACAGCCAACATTTTTGTGCCATTGTACAACTTGATGGTTACAAGCCATGATGACTATATGCAATGTCCAGGTTTTAGAGGTAGCCTATCCTTGAATGCCAGATTTCTGAAAGTGGCACCAAGATGTTGTCTTGAACATTACAGGAGGCTGGGCTAGATATGCTTTTGGCTTGATCCAACAGGGTTCTTCTTACATTCTTATAGAAGAAGGCCACTTCCATGCTCAGAAATCGTTTTTAAAAAAGGGATTGAGAATAAAGTGGCCAGTATTATTGGGCCATTGTACATGCCAACGGTAAGAGTGCATCTGGAGTATTGTGTCTAGTTCTGGTCACCACATCTCTAAAACAAAAATAAATAGTGGAACTGAAAAAAGTGCAGAAGATAGCAACAACGTGATTACTGGGGTGGGACACCTTTGTAAAGAAAAGCTCTTCAGTCTAGAAAGAAGTCTCTCTCTCTCTCTCTCTCTCTCTCTCTCTCTCTCTCTCTCTCTCT
>JAJKFI010000003.1:1544703-1597075 GCA_029204185.1 Lerista edwardsae | reverse complement strand
TCTCTCTCTCTCTCTCTCTCTCTCTCTCTCTCTCTCTCTCTCTCTCTGTGTGTGTGTGTGCATGATTGAGGCATATAAAATTATGCATGAGATAATAATAATCCTACCTGTGTTTATATACTGTCTTTTTTGGTAATTGGATTGCTCTTTGACTTTAATGGATAGTTCTTTTCTCTCTTGCACAACACCAGAACCAGGAGACAGCAACTAAAATTGAGTGTTGGGAGAGTTGAAATAGACAAAGGAAATATTTCTTTACATGGCGCATAATTGTGGAACTCCTTGCCATAGAGTGTGGTGATTGCACCTGAAGGACTAGATACCTTTAAAAGGCAATTGGACAGATTGATGGAAGAAAATTCCATCACAAGTTTCAAGCCATGATAGATATATGCAGCCTCCTGAATGCCAGATGCAAGGGAGTGGCAGCAGGATGAGAGTATCTTGCTGTCTGGTGTTCTCCCAAAGGGCAGGTGGACTTGTTATGGAGCTGGCAGGCATAGTAGACCTTGCAGCCCCACTTGCCTTACCCTGGGGCAAGGGAACAAATGTTGGTGCTGCTGTATTGCCACTTGGGGAGTTTTTTGGGCCTGGGCTGTTCAAATAGCAGTTAGGCTTGAGCAAGGCCCTCTTTTTATAATGCATCATAACTGTTTTCCTGTGGCTTGGCCCATGTCTTGTAGTTAGTGCCAAAGATGCATAACGGAAGAGTTTGCACCAAAGTGTCCATTTCGGTTTGCAGTGTAGAGAGACAATTAAAATGCAGTCCTTTGAACATGAGTGAATAGATGGACAAAGCCAATGTTGCTGCCCCTCCCTTTTCAGCCCTTGCTCAGACCTGAACATAGCTTCCTTTTTAGAAATAGTTGCCTGCCAATGTCCTAGACAAGGGGTTTGTAGTAGAAGGCTGAAGGTGGGCTTTGGCAGGCCTGTGTACAAAACCCAAATATGGACTTGGATAATGTAATGTCTCCTAATAGTTCCTCTTCCATAAAATCAACTTTTGATTAATGAACCTCGAAGGGGTTTTGGAAAGTTATTAAATGTCCTGTCTTAGGGTTTAGGAAAATAGTGGTCAAGATATCCAGCGGTTGGTAATATTTGAATTACTCAAGGTCACCTTGACCAATGATATCATGAATCAGCCATGAGATCCGATAGCCATCCTGGCCAGGTGAAGACTCTGCACCACCACCTCCAGTACTAGTCCGTCACCACATATGCATCAACACTCACCTCACATATGCATCAACACCAGTCTCTGTTTCCAGTGAAGCTACTCTGCTTTCAGCCTATGCAAATGATCCTTTTGCATATTGCCACTTCACATGGTGTTGGGTTTTTTTTTGTTTTTTCTTTAAAGATCTATTTTTGTCAGTCTGGCCTGCTGTGCTCTAGATTTAATTATCTGGGGGAGTTGGTGTGGTAGTGCTGGCAGTAACTTGACATGTGGATTATTATCCTGTCCTAGGGGTTAGATCTGATAATTTTCATTTGCCTCTCACTACTATGATTACGGTAAGATGAAATAGCATAAATCATTAGATTTTAATGGAGAAGAAGATTGAGGTATAGAATGAGGTGGCATATTGCTAGTGACAGAGCTACAAATGGGATCCTGCCTCCTGGTTATCAAGCACTATTGCCATCCGTGCAGTGGCCTGAAATTATTTTTGGAAATGTATCAAAAAAGAATATCCTTAATAATAATGCAGTAATAATGGCAAATAGTATGTTGCATTGCCAAATATTTTCCTCCCTAGGCCTTTGATTACTAATAGATCTTAAGCTCTTCAGCTTGTTGTGTTTTCTCCAGGTTTCTTTCAGCACTTCTATGGCTCTACCACCCCACCCCATGCCACTGACCTTTCTGTTCTTTGAAAATAGGAACTTGTTAAAATTAAAATTGTGAAATATGTAGCCAAAAGATATTTGGTATACAAATTGTAATGAATGTGGCTACAGAATGCACCTAAATTTTTCAGTCCATTCATGTGTTAACAATTTATTTTCTAACCTCTAGCATCCATAATGGAGTGATTGCGGTGTTCCAACAGAAGGGGCTTTTGGAGCATGAGCTTTACAATCTCAATGAAGGAGTGAGGTGAGTAGGATCATCAGAGTTGAGATGCAAAATATTGTAGAAGATGACAGAAACATTGAGAAATGCCTGTTTGTTTTTTGCCTTCTTTGAGAAAGGAAGATATAGGCTGGAATCCTATGCATGTTTACATTGGAGTAAACCCCATTGAACTCAGGGAGGCTTATTTCTGAGAAGACATGCCTAGGCTTGTAGCCTTAACCCCTCTCTATTTCCAACCTGACCAAGCCCCGTTATCTGAGGGAGAGGGCGGACAATCTGTCTCCTGGGGCACCTTGCTGAAGTTACTCACCCATGGAGAGAAGACAAAGATATTCTCATAACAACATAAGAAAAGCCCTTCTGGATCAGGCCAAAGGCCAGTCTAGGCCAGCTTCCTCCACCATCTTCTTCACCTCAGGGAGCAGTCAAGACAGCAAGAAACCTGTATCCTGTTGCCAGTCCCTTGCATCTGGAATTCTGAGAGCAGCTACCTCTAAAACTTGTGAGGTTGCATATAGTTGTCATAGCTTGTAACCCGTGATGGACTTTTCCTCATAAACATGTCCAATCTCCTTCTAAAGGCACCTAGGCTAGGTGCCATCATTACATCTTGTGGTAATGAATTCCACAGATTAATTACATGCTGGATAAATAAATACTTCGGTTTTGTATTTTCTAACTTTCCCAACACTCAATTTTGGTGGATGTCCCCTGGTTCTGGTGTTGTTTGAGAGGGAAAAAGAGCATCCCTCTATCTACTCTATCTACCCCCTGCATAATTTCGTTCAACTCAGTCCTGCCCCCCTCAGGTGCCTTTTTTCTAGACCGAATTACCCCACACGCTGTAGCCTTTCCTCATAAGGGAGATGCCGCAGCCCAGTCAGCCTGTCCCTGCATAAGGGGGACAGTCTTCACTGGTCTGAATTGGGCAATAACATTCTTCCTGCAGTGGGTGCTGAGCGAATTGATTGTGAGGTGGGGTGATGCTAGGCTCTAGGCTGCTCCCTCCAGTGTGGCAGGATAGTACATGACAGAGAGGATGACTTTCCTTAGGCAAACCAGAGTTGGGGCAAAACCAGAATCGGTTCCTAGAGGCTCCCCAGATCAGGGATGCCGGCTGGTTGACCTCCAGGCGTGGATTGTGATGCCTGCCTTAGGAGTTGTCTGGCTCAAAGTTGGCAGCGCAATTCAGCTTCCTTGACCCCCTTTACAGGGGTTGGCAGTGAGGAAGTTGCGTGAGCAGTCAGGTGGCCACAGATTCTGAGCCAGGGTAGCTTGCACAATGGAGGCTTAGACAGGTCTGCTCCCTCCTCCTAGTTAGGTACCCACACTAAGGAGTTTTTTAGTCAGGACCTGCTGTATGTTCCCAATTGCTGCCTGACATTGTAACTTTCAATGAAACATGGCCCTGATTTCTGTGCTGATTTCTGAGATAGGCAAATGTCACTTGCCAGTGCATGTGGAGATATGCCAATGTATGTGGACATGCAAGGCATTATCTCGAGGTCAGGATTGGGCTACTGTTCTCACACTGTGCATCATTTTGCAAGCTCCCGCTATCATATATTAAAGCTGTTTCTTCTGTTCATTTGCCATGGAATAATGTGTTTAGCTTGGCAATTTAAGTGGATCGGCCTTTGTTGTAGCCTGAAGAGTGTTTTGGCATGGGATTTTTGGCTAAGAATTCAAACTATCCTCAGCCCTATCTCTAATATTAACTATGTACTACATTGCAGGGCTGTCAGAAGCCACTCAGCTACAGCCTCTCCAACCTACCATGTGATATAATGGCAAATTTAAGATGCTTAAACTTTGTTTTTATCTAGTTTTTTTAATGAAATAATTTAAAACAGGATCAGCATGAACTCTTGTCTTTGCTGGAGGAGGGTAGACTACTGTTCTGTCACAGCTATATTAAAATTATGGAGTGCTCCATTATAATCTAGCTCTCACTTCCTTGCTGGGGTGTGTATATGAGTAGCAACTTACTTCATAAAAAGAATGTAGCTGAACAGACAAGTTGGTCCTCAGTAGGCATGTTCTGCACTAGAAATCCATACTCTGGAATGATAGTAATTTCCCACCTAGTACCTGTTTGCAGCCCCTTGCAAGGCCCAATCTTATGTTTTTTGGGAGTGGGATTTTTAAAAGAGATTTTTCAGGTGGGTTCTTACAAATGTGTCCATAGCAAGACTTGAATTTAGAGCTTTTGAGAGAGCTGTTAGCTTGTAGTGGAAACACTTCATAGAATTGTATATCATAGAATCATATAGTTGCAATGTACGACAAGGTCATGTAGTCCAGCCCCCTACTTGTGGCAGGAAATCCTCAAAGCAACTGCAGCAGTTGTCTGTCAGCCTCTACTTGAAGACATTCAGTGAGGGAAAATCCTCTACCTCCCTTGACAATTTATTCCATTGTTGAACGGCCTGATGTCCAGCCGGAGTTTCCTTTCTTGCAGTTTGTACTCATTGGACCAAGTTCTACTCTAAGAGATAGTGGAGAACAAATTTGTCCTTTCTTCCATATGACAGCCCTGTCATAACATCTGCAAATTTGATAAAGATTCCTTTTATGCCTCCATCTAAGTCAGTGGTCTCCAAACTGTGGACAGCTGCATTTGGAAAAAGTCATCCCTGCACAGCACAGTGCTTTCTGTTAATGCCACAGCCTCTTATCTTTCCTCTGTTCTCCTCACAAACTTGCTCCAGGAAGCTGCTTACACTGTCGCTGCAGCAGGCTCTGCACCCCAATTCCTGCGCAGACATAGCTGCCTGGTGCGAGTTCATGTGGAGATCTGAGGGAAAGATAAGAGGCTGCAGCATAGAATGAAAAATGCCATGCCGAGGTAACATTTTTCAGATGCTAGATCTGGCCTGTCAGCAGTAGTTCGGGGCCATCTGATCTAAGTCATTGATGAAGATGTCGAAGACACCATGGCCCAAGACAGGATACCCATGGCTTCTGCAGGCTTCAGAATGCCCTACGGGCAAAAACATCACTTCCAGTTTTCAGCAAAAACCAGAAGTAATGTTTTTATGCCCTTATAAGTAGGGGCATGGTTTTTTGTTGTTGTTAAATACCACCTTTTTGATATTAAAATATCTGAATAAAAACCCAAAACACTGTATTTTGATGTTTAAGGTATTATCGAGACATTAAAAATAGATTACTTTTCCAGTTAGAAATAATACTATGGCTGTAACTGCTGACACTATATCACGTACCTAGTACTCAAGGCTACTATCAAGGCTCAATCCTAACCTGGAGTTAGGCACAGTTAGGTTAGCAAAGTTTGGCCGGCACAAGGGCCACCATAAAGTATGTTTGGACCACTCTTGGAGTCAGAGAGGCCAGCGAACAGACGTGCACCATCCTCCCCGACTCCAAGAGTGGTCCAAATGTGCTTTACCATGGCCCTTGTACTAGCCAAACTTTGCTGGCCTAACTGTGCTGGCCTAACTACAGGTTAGGATTGTGCCCCAAAACATTTAAATTAATAAAAATGAAAACTTGGAATGAGAATAAAAACACATAACACTGCTTTCTGCCTTTCAAATAACAAAATCTGCAAAACAACAACACTATTTTAAAACATGCCTATTTATACGGCATTCTGAGGCCCTGGGTATAAAACATCACTTCTGAAAGCCGCTGAAAACCAGAAGTGATTTTTTCCCCACTCACAACAGGCATTCTGAGGTCTGCAGAGGCCACAGATGGATATGCCTGGCCTCTGCAGGCCTCAGAAAATCCTGTAGACCTGACTAGACCAAGTGTGGAGGGTCCAGGTCGGTCTTCCCTGGGAGATCTTAAAACCTAACGAATTTAATGTGTTTAGTGCGTTCATAGGCAAAGATGTACTTCACTGTATGTATACAATACAATGTGTGATGGTTGCATGGATTTTTTTTTCTTTTTGGAACAGACAACTACTGAAAACTGAGCTGGGGTCCTTTTTTACTGAATATTTACAGGTTTGTATAGTTTGCTCCTTTGTTGTGATTAATTTTACTTATTCGTGCATTGTTAGCTTACTTGTGGAATGCTCAGCATTAACTCCCTTACGGTAGTGGTAAAAGACATTCTAGCAGTGTATGGAGTCACACCAGAGCCTTCCCCCAGGCACAGAGGATCAGTGCAAACCCTCTGACCCAGGTAGGATGGCAGGGAAAGTGTGGAATGAGAGGCAACAGGGTGGCAACTGAGGCAGATCAGGTCTGGGAAGGGACCATGTTTGGCAGCAGTGTGGCTGCGAAATCCAAGCAACCTTCCCTGAACTCGGTCTTGCAGCCTCGGCCCACAGACCTGTGCCAGCAATTTCATTAGTACAGGTCTGAGTAGACCCCCTCTGCACCTGGTAAGGGAATAGAAGGGAACTGAGGCCTGTTGGTAAGAGGCCCAGCATTTCAGGCATGACCAAAATAGGTGGGCTGCCTGAGCAAGGAGCCTTCCCTTCCCCTTAAGAAGCTCAGGGTTGGAGTGGTGTTAGTAGTCCTTAATGGCAGGACAGAGACCTGGCTTTGAGGCACTGACACAGTGGAAGGGAAGGAGAGCTTTCAGGGTCCCTCAGTGAACAGCTAACATCTTTTTGCTTAAAATGGACAGGACTGGAGTGCAACAAGACCCAACCCAACCAGAGGCCTTGCCTCTGAGGTATACACAAAATGGAAAGCGATGGCAGTTCCCCATTCCCTTCCTCTCCTAAGCAAAGAAGCAAAGAAGCTGTCCTTATCAGGCAGGGCATTCAGTTGCTCAGGTTACGTATGTGCAAGGGCACCACATCCAAAGGGGTGCCACTATTTCTTTTTGACGTTTTAACGACTGCAAGAACTTTTTGTTGAAAGGCCTTGCAAGGCAGTAGAACCTAGGAAGACAGTAGAACCTTGATATCTGCTTCCCAGATGCGCCTTCCCGATGGATAAAGGAATCTGTGAGTGGGATTCATCAGAGGGCCACCAGCCGTGACTGGAAGTGTTTTCTGGTTATGTCTGGAGGTATTCTGAGGCCTGTAGAGGTCACGCAGCCCCAAAGGTGTTGGAAAGACACTTCCGAATTTCGCCAAATCTGAAAATGCCTTTCCAACACCTCAAAAAGCTTCTGGTGATGTCTGGGAGGTCAGGTCAGTCCCTCCAGCATGGGTGTGGCACCCAAGGTGAGTCAAATCCATGGGTTCCAAATCTGTGGATTAAGAGAGCCCACCTGTATGTAAATATTATTAACAACTGTGAAAGCAACTATAAACTGAGTGCACACTCAGGGATATGCCTCTGCCAGTATATAGCAGTTTGTTGGCAGACAAGTCAATGAGAGATGGGTTATCTGAAGGCAGAAGGTTTGGAAACAGTTGGGTGAGCATTACAAGGGGTTGAAAGAAATTTGAACATCTTATGTGCCAGTTGCAGTCCGCAAAGGTTCAGTCCAGGAATTTCACAGTGTGAAATTCCAGGCTACCCATGTCTAGACTGCCCCGAGGCTTCTCTTCATACAGTCATAATGCACTAAGATGGAAAGTTCTATACAGTGCAGTTAGCATAAGTTATTATTGATGGTTATCATCCATATGCTACAAATGATAGACCAGAAGCTATGGACAAACTGCTTTTAATAAACTCACATTTTAAAAAGTATCTCATGGTTAAAATATGAGCAAGGCTCTGTAATAGATTCAGGGTAAGAGAAATTACAAGTTACTGTGTGTTTTATTTACAGAACCAGCTACTTACAAAAGGCATGGTGATCCTGAGGGACAAGATACGATTTTATGAAGGTAATTGAGGTATCAATTATGCCTGCTGAGCATCATCCTAAAGTACGTCCATATAAAAACTCTTCAGCTGGCTTTGAACCAGAATCTATAATAACAGCCTCAGCAGTTGTTTAATGTTTCTGCCTCCTGAACAAGAAAATGGAATTTGTCTGGCACATCAGCTGAGCAGACCGCAGTCTCCAGGATGACTGTTTACCTTTCTTCAATTTTGTTAAGCCTTTGTGGTTTAGATAGCCATGTCTGTGGTGGTCAAAAACAGTACAAGCCAATTAATTGAAAATGTGTTTTTGCTCTGTCCCGCACTTCTTCCAAAGATTCATAGCAATGTATAGATGTGTCCCTGGGCGTATTCCACCCACACTTCCTTTTGGGTCAGGGAGCCATTTCATTATTTGATTTGGTCTGTAAACTGTTTTGTGAACCTTTTTTTTGTTGAAAAGCAGGGTATACTTAATAATGCTTTTACAAATAATGGTTCCTAACCTGATTGCTCTCTCCCCGGGTAGCATATATAGGAGAGGAAAAAAATACATGGACTCTCCCCACCCAATTTCACATACCTCAAATTTATGTGCTATAAAAAACACAGAAAAAAACCTGGGCCTATACATTACATTGCTTATGCCTGGAAATGTATAACAAGACAAACACCTCTAACCAGCTAGGGGCTATTGACTGCTGGAAGCAAGCATGTGAAGCATGTGTATCCTTAACCAGGCAGGGAAAATGTTTTCTGCATAATTTTCCAGACTGATTTTGGAACTATACACAAAGTTTCCTTTAAAAAATAAAATAAAAGGGATCGGAGCTAGAATGACACTGAGCTCTTCACAAGGAGGAGCTCAAACTGGATTTAGTCTTCCCTCCTCATTCCTTGTCAAACCAGTTGATCAGCAGGGCCAAATTACAAGAACCTCAACTGCAATGTGGACAACACCAACCGGATAAAAGCTGTTTGCTCTTATTAACATTCACAATTTGGAAAGCAAAGAACTTGTCTGTGTGACTATCGACGGGTGTTCAGTCGCTTATCTCTAAATGTATGCAAATGGAAATCAGAAAAAAATCCCTTCATTTAAGTTTAATTTTATTCAGGGTGCAATCCTAAACTGAGTTAGGCCGGCATAATCTAAGCCAGCAAAGTTTGGACAGCACAAGGGACACCATAAAGTATGTTTGGACCACTCTTGGAGTCAGAGAGGCCAGCCCACAGACGTGAGCCATCCTCCCTGACTCCGAGAGTAGTCTAAACACACTTTATGGTGGCCCTTGTGCTGGCCAAACTTTGCTGGCTTAGCTTATGCTGGCCCAACTCCAGTTTAGGATTGCACTCGCATTTGTTTTATTACTTTCTAAGCCAGACTGCAACATGTATTGTATTTGTGTGTCCTGGTATTGTGTGTCCTCATTCCATGGAGACATGTTCTGGTAATTTTAAAGAGACAAGCAGCCAAAATAAGCAGAGCTCAAATGTGACATACGCATTGTGCAAGCGGCTTTCCCACCTATGTTCAAATACTCTTGTTTGTAGCATTCCTTAGTAAGTGCACTTTGACAAAACAGGTTTTTTTTCTATATATAGGACAGAAACTTTTGGACACCTTGGCAGAAACTTGGGATTTCTTTTTCAGTGATGTCCTACCCATGCTTCAGGCTATATTCTATCCTGTGCAGGTAATATATTACTTTGTTATTTTAGAATCCAGAAAAACCAGAAGAAGCAACTCTGCTGGATCTTTGCGAACTGAGTGACTAGGCAACAAAATTGAAAACATGGTTCAGTGTGAAGTTGTGTGTATTTGGCAAGACAAAAACTACCATTTTAATTAAATTTAATCAGAAATGACCTTTAAAAAAAGAATATTTTCTCCGGTGAAGCTAGCCAGCCTGTCCTTAATGAACAAGGTTCCTTCAGGAGAATGCACTATGGAGAACCCCCACAAAAATGGGGGGGGGGTTGTTACATGCAGTATGTATTCTGTGTGTGTGTGTGTGTGTAGCCACTTTCTTCTTCCAAAGAGGCACACAAGGTTTGAAACCATAAATTGGTTTGAAACCATAGATCCAACCGTACAAAGAGCAGCAAGCTGAAAAAAAAACCAGCAGCATGTAAAACCAGTCATCAGTAAAACTCTTGTCAAACCAGCAGTATAATAGCTGCTCCACAGCGTTCCTATTTTAAATTTAAATCCTCCTGGAGTAAAGCTGTTTTGGCGCCTTGGCAAAAGACCATAATGTAAGAGCCAGGGGAGCTTCCCAAGGGAGTGAATTCCAGAACCTCAATTCAACATCCGAGAACACTCTCTCTGAATCCCTGCCAGTAGTGAAGGGACATGCAGGAGGGGCTTTCTGCAAATTTTAACAGATGGGTAGGTTGATATGGGAGAATATGAATCCTGGTCCCATGACAAGAGAGCTTTAAAGGTTAAAACCAACACTTCGAATTGAATCCAGAAGCAGATGGATGACCAGATGTCATCATAGCAGGTGGCATGCTGGTGATAGCTATTGCCCATCAGCAATTAGGCCTCCACATTTTAGATCTGTTAAAACACTTTTGAAGAGTGCTGAAAAGTTTCATGTAGCCCATCTCCCCCAAACTGTGCTCTGGCCGGCCTCTTCCGAGTTCTATTGCCCAGCAGGCTTTGAGCACAGATTCCTGTGCACATGCAGAGTTGCCTCCCCTTGGTTTGCATTCTCTATATCTGCATTCTCTATATCTAAACTGGAGATTGCTGTGTGCCGGGAATGACTTCCCCGGCACAAACAGAGCTTGTCATTCCACCAGGGAGCCTCTGTGTTGTGCTGCCGATCTCCCCCAAATTCTGCTCCAGCCATCTGTATCTGCCCAGAAATACAGGCACAAAGCCTGGTGATTCAACTGAATCCGGAAGTGGTAGTCTGGAGCACAGTTTGGGGGAGATAGGCAGCGCAACATGGAGGCTCCCTGGCAAAACGGTAAGCACTGTTTGCATCAGGAAAGCCATTCTCAGCATGCAATAGTTTCCAGTTTGGAGACTGATGATATAGAGAATTCAAACTGGGAGTGGGGGAATTGGAGTGGCTTAATAAAGTCCTGATCTCATCAAAATGGTCATCCTACCTATTAGAAAAACATTGATGAAGATTATCAAGAACTGTTCTATATCTAGGAACTTGTGGCATAATACTGCATATTTTGCTCTTGTAGCATGTTTTTATGGGTAGTGATCAGAGTTTGAATTGATGTAACTTCTAGACAAGTGTGCTAAACAGTATTTCTACATGTTTGAAAGATATATTTTTGGCATTTTTTTGTCAAAAGAGACTCGAACACAACTGGCTTCCACATAACAATTTGAAAGCAATTTGAAAGTGTTTGATTGCTTCTTTTGCTTAGGGGAAGGAGCCCTCTGTCCGCCAACTGGCTCTTTTGCACTTCAGGAATATCATAACTCTCAATATTAAACTGGAAGATGCTTTATCTCGTTCTCGAGCAAGGGTTCCTCCTTCCCTTATTCAGATGCTGCTTATTCTTCAGGTATGAGTTTTTCTCGTGACATAATGTGATAAAAAATATGGTGCCTAAAAATGATTATAGATTTTGGAGTTTAAGTTTCATACCTTTTTGATGTTGCTTTAAGTCCTTCATATGGTGAAGGTCTTTGCGTAGCAAACTAATTATAGGTGTGCATCACTTAGCAACAGGGATACGTTCTCAGATCCTTGTTGTTAAGTGAATCCGTCGTTCAAGGAACAGGCAGTCCCCTGCATGATACAAAAAAACAGAAATGGTTTTGTTACCACCAGGCTGGGGGAAGGGAGGAGCAAAACAGCTGCAGCTTGCCTGGGCTCTTTGCTTGTTTTTCAATCCTTCAGCATCACTTGCAAATCCTATTACAGTTGGTGAAGCAGAACAGCTGAACTCCTCACTGTATCAGCCCCTTGTCTCCTGACCCTACTGAGATCCTTTGATCTCCCAGATAGATGGAAGTGCTGCATTTACATCTGCGTAGGTATCTGTGAATGCTTGTGACTCCTTCCCTCAGTTACAGAGATCAAAAGATTTGCAAGCAACACTGAAAGGATAGAAAAACAAACAAGTGCATGGAGTTTGGTTTAGTGGTTTAGTGCGTTTTGGGTGTAGAGGACCAACCCCACTGTATATGGGGTTGGTCATTCTTTGGAAGGTGGCTGAGCACCACATATGTGTGTACAAAATATAGGTAAGGAAATTTTCTCAATTTCTACTCTAAATTTAAGTTGTTTCTGGGGATGAGAAGTAATTTCTCCGGGCTGCCCAGTTTGCCCATAGCCATTCATCTGGCTGCCTGTAAGCATCATTGCTAGATGATCAGGGAACTTCTGAAAGGTTTTTTTTCTGCCTACAAATAATTTTCATAAATATGTATATGAAGATGGGCTATACGTGTTGGGGACTTAAGGCAGCAAACCAAGATTTTTAGAACTGTTTTGCCATTCTCATTTCATAGGTTGACGTTTTAGAGCCTGAGAACTGTCAGGTTCTAAAACGAAAACAACCAATTTTAAAATGTGGATCCAACCAAATTATATATCCCTGACTCTGACAGTGTTGCAAATGGGCTTCATGGCATGTTCACAACATTCTTGGGCTGGCACAAGGGACTTTTGCTGACCTAACTCCAAGAGAAGTTAGGTGACTGTATCTTATGTTCACAAGAAAGCATGAATTTCCAAAGATGAAATGAGATTCAGACCCTAAGCCTATCCTTTCCCATCCCTGCCACTGCAGCCATGCCACTGGCATGCATGTGGCATCCTCCAGGGGGCCAGTCCCAGAGGTCTCCTCTGGATGAAGAAATATATAAAGGGTAAAGTTATGCTTCAACCAGACTATATGAGCAGTTAGGCTGCTGTGTGAATGTCCAAACTTGAACTTCATTCATTCATTCATTCATTCATTCATTCATTCATTCATTCATTTTCTACTACAATTCCTCCAAGGAGCTCAGGGTAGTGTATATGGTTCCTTCCCTTTTTTTGTCCTCACAAACAACCCTTTGAGGTGGGTGAGGCTGAAAGAGAGAGTGACTGGCCCAAGGTCACCCAGGAAACTTCATGAGTGACCAGGGATTTGAACCTGCACCTTCCATGTCCATCTCCAGAGCCACTACACCACCCTGACCGCTCCAGCCAGCAGGCCCCGTAAAGCAGGAAGCTCGAACCTGAGCCACAGGATTGCTGGGAGCCTTGCAGCATCTGACACAAGACTGTAAATTAAGTGTTTCATAACAAACCCTCTATGTGATGGACAGGATGTCTTTGTATTGGTGTATAACTTGAGCATGGAAGATTAATGTTAGCTTTTTTCCCCATCTGTTCTCCAGGGTGTTCATGAATCAAAAGGAGTGACTGAAGACTATTTAAAACTGGAGTCTCTGATTCAGAAGGTTGTTTCCCCTTACTTGGGAACATATGGCTTGTACTCCATTGATGGGCCTATCACCCACTCTTCTTGTATTTTAGGTAACATGAATACAGCCTTCTAAAACATGATACGATTCATTGTTGTGACTCAATGATAGGGTCAGCTGTGCCTTTGCCAGTTGAAGATGGTGACATCATGGCAGCATGATTGACCCTCTTTTGAGCATGATCATTGATTGAGCTGGAATCACAATAATTATACCAAAATAAGAGAGTGCAATCCTATCCACACTTACCTGGGAATAAGCTGCACTGACTATAATGGGACTTGCTTCTGAGTAGATACGCATAGGATTTGTTTAAAATATCCTTCATAAAGTCCAGCTTAAACAGCGAATTTTACTTGGTTATCAAACTGACATGCCTGTCGACTTGACTACTTTTCTGATAAAATAATCCACAGGAAATAGAAGATACAGATGTTAGATCTCAATGAATCAAATCCAAAATCAAGGTTGGGTGAAAAAGTTTTGCTTACGTCCTGTAGTTGCCAGTTTACTGGGAAAGCAAGTACAGCAAGTCCTCACTGAAATCAGTTTCATTTTTAATCATTTCATTATAAAGTTGATGAGGAAAAAAATTGATTCCTGACCAGAGCCACTGTCTGTGGGGAGTTTGCACATTCCCATGCCTTCAGGGATTTTCTCTGGACCAGAAAGCTCACATGTATTTCAATGTTTAATATTAGAAGTGTGTTGGGTCTTTATTTATATTATAAGTGTGGTGATGTTTCTGTGACCAGAAACATGCTGTAGGAACCCAACTCTTGTTTATGTGTGTCAATGAGCCTTGATGTTGTTATAACTCTTCTCTGGGAGGAGGAATAGGGGGTCCATTCGAGACCTCTGGGTATGCCCCTCCCACATCAGGAGGCAGGGCCGGCAAACAGGTTTGAGGCATCTCCCCTGTAGGGGGCATCCCAGCCCAGTCCGGCTCTGCCTCCATAAGGGACAGGTCGGTTGTTTCACTGTGCTCCATAGAGCCAGTGGGTTTTGAGGCGATTCGTGAAGAGAATTTTTTCTTTCTTTGTTTATTTTATTTTCTCCCTTTGTCGTCGTTGTGCTTGTTGAATTTGGTTCCTCCACCTCCCTCCTCTGTCTTCCCAGCGTTGTGTTGTCTGTGTGTCTGGTGAGGGTGAAAACGTCTGGTGAGAGCTCCGGCTCTTCAGACGTGGGTGAGGTGGAGATCTCCCAGCCCTACGTCCACCGCGAGGGCCAGGGAGGCAGCGGGGAAGCCGGTCGCTGGGGCTCCGTTGCGGCAGCAGCCGGAGCCTCGCCCGCCCCCGCAATTGAACTGACGCGTCCGCGCCCCTTCGGGAGGGCCGCGGCGCGTCCTCCAGGCAATTCCCTGCCGCGGCGGCAGTGAGGGGTGAGCGACGCGCGCGTTTCCAACGGCAGCGAGCGCGCGTCGTTCCTTTGATCCTGCGTGGCCTAGCCCGGGATCGTTTAACCCCTCTTTGGTGCCGGACGCGATCGCGCCCCCCTGGGAGGGTGGCGACGCGTGGTTGGAAGCAGCGCCAGGCGTTTTTTTTGCGCTGAGGTCTGAGGCAACGAGAGGCGCGCAGGAGAGCCGTCCAGAGGCCCGGCGCGTCAGAGGCCTGCTTTCCCGCTCTTTTTGTTGAGGCCTGAGGCAACAACCGTGAGTTATGGCGGAGGGCCAGGAAGGGGGAGGGACTTCCCTTACACAGGCCCAGGGTGAAGGGGAGCCCTCATCTGCGATGCCTGCTGTACCATTTTCCCAGGATCAGTTTAATGCCATGTTCCGTGTGGCCATGGAGGCGGCGGGCTTGCAGGGTCCCAAGGGGGAGGCCCCGGTGGACAAATCGAAGGGGAGGGTTACTGAGGGCAAGCCCCGTAAAGCCAAGCGCAAGCGCTCACCCACCCCTTCCCTGTCTTCTGTGTCTGAGCTGTCCCTTTCCTCCGGGTCTGAGGCAGAGGCGAAGCATGCTAAGAAAAGGCACAAGCATGCTCTCCCGCGCAAATCTCGCAAGAGCGGCAAGGGTTCATGCAGACGAAAGCACAAAAATCTTTTTTCCTCTGATTCTGAGTGGTCTCAGCCCCTTTCTGACTCTTCTGACAGAGAAGATGGAGAGCTCTCCTTAGATTCTGATCAAGAGGAGCGGGAACAGAAGATGGATAGGCTTTTTCCACTAGATCTGTTTGGCCGCATGGTGTCCAAGGCGGCAAAGGCCTTGAATATTCAATTCAAACAAGACCAAGCCGCTCGTCCTTCTACAAGTTCTTTGTTGCCTAGAGGACCATCCAAGCCTACAATCGCTCCATTTCCACTGGAATTCAAGGAGGCTCTGGAAGCGGAGTGGAAGTCACCTTCTTCCATCAAGCATGTTCCCCGGGTCGTTAATAAGCTCTATTCCCTTCCGGATGACGTCTCGAATTTGCTTCAAGTGCCAACGGTTGATGCACCTGTTGCTGCTCTCTCTTCTTCCGCTGTGCTTCCGTCAGAGGGAGAGGGAGGTCCCAGGGATCCCTGCGATAAGCGGGTAGAGGCAGCCTTGAAGAGGGATTTCCAGTTCTCAGCAGGAGCCTTCCGAGCCGCTTCGGTGAATTCCGTCATGGCAAGGGCGGCTTACCTTTGGACCGAGGAGTTGGCAAGCTTACCCAAGCTGCCAGCTCAAGTCAAGAGTATGCTTCGCAAGATCTCCCTAGCAACTGCTTTCTCGGCGGACGCGTCATTTGATGCGCTACAACTTAATGCTAAAGCTATGGCGACCAATGCGGTGGCGAGAAGGAACGTTTGGCTCCGTCATTGGGACGTGGATGCTGGGTCTCAGACGCGTCTCGTGTCCGTACCGTTTCAAGGAGCCAAGCTTTTTGGTCAGGCGTTGGATCCAGTTCTCGTGGAAAGCAGAGACAAACGCAAAGTACTACCATCGTCTAAGAAAGAGGTGCCCAGGTTCAAGAACCAGTCCTTTCGTGGTTTCAGAGGAGACAAGCGCCCTCGAGATCGAGACAGGCCCAGGCCCAAGTGGTCCAAATCTCGTTTCCAGGGTAGAGCTCGCCAGCCCGGTTCGGGATCCGCGCCTTCCAAGACTTCCAAGGATACCAGGTCCACCTGACGCCATGCACAACGAATTGTCGTCAAGTATAGGAGGTCGTTTGCTTTGTTTTGCTCCTCGCTGGCGAGAGTTTTCTTCCGACGCCTGGGTGCTAGAGACAGTCTCACAAGGTTATGCTCTGGAGTTGACTCGAGCACCTCGCAATCGGTTTTGGAAAGTTCCTGTGTCAAGAGACCCACAGAAACATCAACTGAAAAGACAAGCCATTCGTCACCTCCTCCAGATCAGGGCGATAGAGCCAGTTCCCAGGAGCGAGAGAGGGACGGGGGTCTACTCCGTCCTGTTTCTGGTCCCGAAGAAGAACAAGGATTGGAGAGCCATCCTGGATTTGAAATGGCTCAATCGCCTGATAAGGAGAAAGAAATTTCGAATGGAGTCCTGGAGATCGATCACATCAGCTTTGGATCAAGGAGATTGGATGGCGTCCCTGGATTTGACGGAAGCCTATTTACATGTTCCAATCCGTCAGAGCCATCGGCGTTTTCTCCGCTTCGCTTACGGGAACGATCATTACCAATACCGGGCGCTTCCTTTCGGCCTATCATCTGCTCCGAGGGTGTTTACCAAGCTGTTGATCGCCCCGGTGGCTGCCCTGAGACAGCGAGGCATTCAAGTCTTCCCGTACCTCGACGACGTGTTGGTGAAAGCTTCCTCCCTCGAGTTAGCTCAGGAGCATGTACGTCAGACAGTGGACTGTTTCTCCAAGTTGGGGTTTATCATCAATTTGGAGAAGAGCGCCTTGAAGCCCACTTGTCAGATCGAGCACCTGGGGGTGCACATAGACACAGTTGTCTTCAGAGTAGCCATCTCGGCAGAGCGAAGGTCGGCACTACTCAAGGCCCTCAAGAGGACAATGAAAGTTCACAGGCAGGATGTGATGGAGCTAGCTTCACTTCTTGGGATGCTGGTCTCGTGTCAAGACCTAGTAGATTGGGCCAGGTTTCATATGAGACCCCTGCAACGAGTGCTGCTGCCTCTCCAGAATGTTATCGAGCGTCAACACCACACCATGGTGAGCATTCCATCGACACTACAACAAGACCTGTCTTGGTGGCTCTCAGAGGAGCGTCTATCCATGGGAGTGAGCCTGCAGTTGCCTCAGCGGATGGTCATCACGACAGACGCCAGTCTTTCAGGTTGGGGTGCGCACATGGAGGGAGCTCTGACGCAGGGCTCGTGGTCTGCAGAGGAGTCCCTCCTGAGTATAAACCTATTGGAGCTGCGGGCAGTCCGTCTGGCTTTGTTGGACTTTCGTCATCTTATTCAAGGAGCCCACCTGTTGATTCGCACCGACAACATGTCAACAAAAGCATATATCAACAGGCAAGGGGGCACGAGATCCAATCGGCTACATCAGGAAGCCGTAGCTCTATTGAAATGGGCGGAATCCAACCTAGCATCGATCAGAGCGGAGCACCTGGCTGGTGTCCAAAACTCTTCCGCAGATTGGTTGAGCAGAAGGAAACTCCAAGAGGCGGACTGGCAGCTGCATCCCGAAGTGTTCCAGATGATAGTGCAGAGGTTCGGGATGCCACTTGTGGACCTTTTTGCCTCGCACGAGAACACACAACTGAACAGATTCTATTCGAGGTTTCCCGAGCCTCGGGCGGAGGCGGTGGATGCGCTGATAGCACCATGGCCTCAAGGCCTTCTTTATGCCTTTCCTCCCATTCCCCTCATTCCCGCTCTATTGCGCAGGCTTCGGGTGCTGGGGGCCCAGGTCATTGTGATTGCTCCACGGTGGCCTCGAAGGCCGTGGTTCCCAGATCTAGTCAGACTATCAATAGGGGAGCCATGGAATCTTCCAAATCGCCCGGACCTGCTCAGGCAGGGGCCTCTTCTTCACCCAAAGCCCCTGTTTTTCCAATTGACTGCATGGAAGTTGAGCGGGAGGCTTTCAGGAAGCGGGGTTATGCAGAAGGCGTCCTGAAAACCTTGTTGGCATCTAGGAGAATTTCCACCAGGAGAGTTTACAACTTGACTTGGAGGAAATTCTCTTTCTGGTGTAGGTCCAAGGGTTACGTTGAGTTGAGGCCCAAGATTAAACAGATTCTTGAGTTTTTACAGGATGGGCTAGACAGAGGGTTATCCACCAATACCCTTAAACGTCAAGTCGCTACCCTAAATAGTATTTTGGGAACGACAAGAACTCGGAAGATATCATCACACCCTGACGTAAAGAGGTTTTTGAGGGGTGTGGCCTTGCTCAACCCGCCTACGATCCATCGCTTTCCAGCTTGGGACCTGAATTTGATGCTAAACGCCCTTACTGGAGCGGCCTTTGAGCCCCTGGCCACTGTTTCCCTGAGAGTCTTAACACTCAAGGCCCTGTTTCTGGTGGCAGTAACTTCTGCTAGGAGGGTGTCAGAGTTGGGAGCCTTGTCATCGAATCCCAACCTCTGTGTGTTCCATAAGGACAAGGTGGTCTTAAGGCCAGACCCGGCCTTTATGCCCAAGGTAAATTCTATATTCCACAGATCCCAAGAAATTGTGTTGCCATCTTTCTGTCCGAATCCTGTGCACAGGCAGGAGAGGATTTGGCACACTTTGGATGTCCGGAGAGCTCTCCGGTTCTATTTGGAGCGCACCAAATCTTTCCGTAAGACAGAGGCGCTGTTTGTAAATTTTAGGGGATCTTACCTGGGTAAAAAGGCTTCGGTTTCGGCTTTATCCCGCTGGATCAGGGAGGCCATAGCGTTGGGCTACTCCTCAGTGGGCAAGGTGGTGCCGGAGGGCATTACGGCACATTCTGTTAGATCAGCAGCTGCCTCCGCAGCTTTTGACGGCTGCAATTCCCTGGTGGAGATTTGCAGAGCAGCCACCTGGACCTCGATTCACACCTTTACGAGGCACTACAGGGTGGATACTGCAGCATCCGCAGACGCCCGTTTTGGCAGGCGGGTGCTGCAGAAGGTGGTGGCGGATTAGGCGTCATCCTCGCCTGGTCCCACCCTCTATCTTACTGCTCTGGTAAATCCCAGAGGTCTCGAATGGACCCCCTATTCCTCCTCCCAGAGAAAAACGGAATTTCCTACCTGTGAATTCCTGTTCTGGGATGAGGAAAGGGGGTCCAGTCGACCCACCTCTCACCAGGCGTGGGATGGGGTTGGAATTCCTCGGGTTTTGGGAAGGACTGTTTGTTTGTGTGTGTTTCCTTCCTGTGTCTAACCCTTTTTTGTTAGTTAGCCCGGTTAGTGGGCTTGTTTCCTGTTTGGTTTAGAAGTTGGGGTTTTTCCTGCTCGTTTGTACCGGACTGGGCTAGGATGCCCCCTACAGGGGAGATGCCTCAAACCTGTTTGCCGGCCCTGCCTCCTGATGTGGGAGGGGCATACCCAGAGGTCTCGAATGGACCCCCTTTCCTCATCCCAGAACAGGAATTCACAGGTAGGAAATTCCGTTTATTTCACTTAGAGTTGCAGTTTCCAAGAACTTGTTGTCAACTTTAAGTGAGGACTTGCTGTACGACTAATAGCAAGATAGCCAAACTAGACATGACCTATACAGTTCATGTCAGAAAACATCTTTTGACTGGTTCTGACACTGATTTTGCTTGCTTGGTGCTTTAGGTTCAAGTAGGGAAGTAAGTGAAAAATGGCACTGCAGGGGCTAAAATAGAACAGATGTCTGGATTAGGCAGTCTATGCTATTGAATTTCTAAGGCAAAATAAGGGTATCCTACCTTCCTTTGTCTAGGACACTTTCTGCGTCATCTACTATAGTCTATAGTACCCAGTTAGAGGTGTAGAAAGCTGCTGATCCAACATTGCTTCCATTATCTCCATGTATTATAAGTCAAGTGGGCCATACGATGCTGCTGCTATTTTGTTTTTTGCCATTGCTTGTTGGGACATATGCACAAAGAAAAAGAGCTTGGGGTGTGTGGAGACAGAATTATAAAAGGGCAGCCATACAGTTGCCCTTGCTGGACTGCATGAGACAGGAAACAGAGAAGAGTCAGGAAAGAGAGGGTGTTTTTTTGGAAGTTAGTGCCACGATAACTCTTGCTTTAATGGTCGGTCTCCAGGGTAGGAAAGTTTCTAACCATTCTTATTATGTCCTTCGTGAAAAATCAGACAGCCTCCAAAAGAGAAATAGCTTGTACTATTAGCATTAAACTGGCACTGCCCAGTTGTGGCATATAAAACAGAGGAGATAAGATCCGGCGTGCACCATTGCTGCTGGATCCACATCTTCTCTGCCCACGAATGCCCCCACACCTTCCACTCCCTCTCTGCCCACAGTCTGCCCCTGCTATTACTTACCCACATCAGGGGGTAGAGGGAGGCCACTCTGCTGCGTGGCCGGCATCGCTTGACATTTGTGGCCATGTCCTGTTCATGGACTGTACGGCATCATAAGAATATAAGAAGAGCCCCACTGGATCAGGCCAAGAGCCTATCTAGTCCAGCTTCCTGTATCTCACAGTGGCCTACCAGATGCCTCAGGGAGCACACAGACAACAAGATACTTGCATCTTGTTGCCACTCCCTTGCACCTGGCATTCTGAAGTAGCTTCTTCTACTACACATCATGGTCTGTAGTCTGCAATGGACTTTTTCTCCAGAAATCTGTTCAGTCCCCTTTTAAAGGCCCCTAGGCCAGACACCATTACCACCTTCTGTGGCAAGGAGTTCCACAGATTAATTTTAATCTGCTGGGTAAAAAAAGTATTTCCTTTTATCTGTTCTTACTCTTTTAACACTCAATTTTAGCGGATGTCCCCTAGTTCTGGTATTGTGAGAAAGGGAAAAGGACATCCCTCTATCCACTTTATCCATCCCATGCATAATTTTGTATGTCTCAATCATGTCCCCCTCTCCGGCACCTTTTTTCTAAAGAGCCCCAAACTCTGTAGCCTTTCCTCATAAGGGAGGTGCCCCAGCCCAGTAATCATTTTGGTCGCTCTCTTCTGCACCTTCTCTAGTTC
This sequence comes from Lerista edwardsae, assembly GCA_029204185.1. NCBI lineage: Eukaryota > Metazoa > Chordata > Lepidosauria > Squamata > Scincidae > Lerista > Lerista edwardsae. The sequence continues at coordinate 1,575,771 of JAJKFI010000003.1, read as the reverse complement.
CCCTATATCTTTTTTGAGATGTGGCGATGCGATATGTTGGGCTCTGCTGCTGGAACGCTAGTTCTGGCAGCACAGCACAATGATAGGTTTGGACTGTTTATTTCCTAAATGTCTCCTGTTCACATTTGCAATTCCTATGAGAAAATAGCATTCCTCAATCTGCACAGAATAAAGTATGCAGGACTGAAACTTGTAGTCAAGTATGAACAAAGTACTGTTGCATAATAGAATTCCTTCAGTGTTGATTGGCCCACGTATGTTCTTTCCTTATGATAGGATCAGGCAATGGTCTGCATGTGTGAATGAGCTGCCACCAACAAATTGCTTCAGGCAAAACATTCAGATCAATTGATATCAGTTCAGATCCAGCACTTTTCAATTCTGACAGTCATATGTTCAGCTGAGGGTCATTAAATACACGTTGAAGTCAGGAAGTGACTAAGGAGATCAAGTGACTTGCATGTAAGCTCCTTTGCTGATGTCACAGGGACGGCCCCATGGATGGTTACAGGTTGAAGGCCCATGTAGGCCACATGGCCTGCCTGGCTGACCCATAAAGCCCCCCAGCACCCACTTTTACAGTGGTGGCAGCAGAGCAATGTGCTTAATCAACCATGTCTCTCTGTTGCTTCCTCCTTCTAGGCGGGGTGCCTGATTGGCTGGGGAGATGGGGGAAGCAGGTGCCTGGTCCTCCGCCAGCCTCAGCCAATCTGGCTACATTCCAGATGAAACATGATTGTTTTAATTTGCATTTCACTCTGAGTGCCTTTTGATGACAGAGAACACTGTTTATGAACGCTCAGATAAAATACTAATCCAGAACAGATGCCTTCCTAGATCTATTCAGTGGCATGAAAAGTGGTTCTTGACTTAAAATCAAGTCAAGGGGGTGGTGCAAGGTTAATTGGCTACCTCAGATTGCCAGATGCAGGGGAGTGGCAACGAGATACAAGTATCTGGTTGTCTTGTGCACTCCCTCAGGCATCTGGTGGGCCACTGTGAGATACAGGAAGCTGGACTAGATGGGCCCTTGGCCTGATCCAGCAAGGCTTTTCTTATGTTCTGTTACTAAATAGAAATCTCAGTGTGAATGTTTAAGGTTGTCACAAGGTCAGAATGGATATTCACCATGATGATAATAATTTAATTGGTTTTATTTCAAAATCTGGAATGTTTCAAGCACAATCTATATTGAAGAGCACTAAGAGATTTTTATTTTTGTGGTGAGGCGGTAGCAGATTGGGGCCCCCGGCATGGCTGTTACAGAGGAGTACAAGGTAGCCACTGAGCAAGTTGTGCCTCTCCCAGGGAGAAGCTGCCAAAGAAACAGGCTGAGGCGGGAAGGAAAGGCCCAATAATGTGGAATGAAGAATTGATAAAAGGACATCTGAGGATCAAACCAGGCATGATGTTAAATCTGCCTTTGACCAGGGCATGGACTGGAAGCTGTCCTTTCATTATGCACTGGAAGACCTTCAGTTTTACAAGGGTCAGATTTCTAGTTTAGGGGGAAGGTGTCAGTCCTTCCTTATAGCATACGAGAGTTCAAGGCCAGATCAAAGGTGACCTTTTAATCTGAAAGGAACGCTTCTCCAGTGGCTCATTTGCTGGCATCTGGGAAGCTTCTCCATCCTGGGCAGGTAGGGTAAGACGGTCAAGATCTTGCCACAGCATGGGCTCCCTGGAATCCCCAGACTGATTTTGCCTCACCTGCAGACAACAGGATCACCAGCTTGCTCCAAAATAATTCCTCTCTGTCTCCTTTTTGGACAAACCACAAGGATTTCTTCAGCAGTTTCGCCACAGGGCTGAGCCTTCTCAGCCCTTTGTGGAGGGCTTTGACTCTGTTGTGTGCAGAGTGAACGTGGTGAGCAGGAGATCCGCAGCCTGCCAAAGGCGAGTGGACGGTAGCACCATCAGCTCTGCGCTTCACATGTGGTGGGAAGGATTAAATGGCAGATCCACTCAGAACACAAAAGTCCCATCGTTCTCAACCCTCTTCCCACATCAGCCAGCGACAACAAATAGGCCAGGAAGGAGCCTCCTGTGATGCTTGCAAGTGTTAGGCTTCCAATCGTGCCTCTTCCCGCCCGCCATTCCCGGCAGTGGAGACAGACATGCGGGCCCTCCCAACCTAGGGGCAAGGAGGTCCCAGTGACTGCCAGGCCTTACCTGCTCAGTCCGGAATCAAAGAGTCTCAGACGCACACTCCCTGGATTCCACTCCCTGGATTCCACACTCCTTGGTGGAGGAGTGCGTTCTCCTCCACCACCACCCCACCCAGGAGCTGAAGCTTCAACCAAAGGGGAGCAGGAGCCCTCACCAGGCCATTATCACAGCCAAGGAGGTCCACTGCTATTCATATGAGCCCTGCATCCTGTCTCAGACCCCAGACCAGTCAAAAAAGTTTGGGAACCACCGCACTAGAGGGACAGGCCCTCAGGAGACGCATGGTTTCCTCACTGGTTCTGGCCATGAGAATGATGACTACAGAACGGACGGAGGCAACTCTTCAAATTTGGGTGGTCTTCCACACATGGGGAGGGGTTCCGAGGCTTGTCAAAGGCTGAGGATTCCAGAAGCTTCTCCCCCGAGCAAGATCTTGACCGTCTGATCCTGCCTGCCCAGGAGGGAAGAGCTTCCTATGCCAGAAACTCAGTCTCCCTGGAACCACTGAGGAAGGGAATTCACAGGTAAGCTCCAATTTCCCCGTTCCAGTCCACTTCCTAGTTGTGTGTCTTATCATTAACATCACCTGTGCTTTACCCCAAAAAGAGTGGAGAAAGAATAAAAGTGGAGGATAGACATATGGGATAGAGGAAAGGAGCCTGAGTTCATTTTGCGTCATATTATGCATGACCCTAAGCCTGTTGTGTCATCTACCACAGCTGGTTTCTTTAACAGCAGTAGGGTGCCAGCAGTCATGAAATGGCCCAAACGGTAGGGAAGCTTAAGTATTCTGTAGCCGCTGCAGTTTTGATTCTGATTGTGTCCTCCCCCATGTGCTATTTTTAATGGTAAAAAAGCTTTCGCTGAAGACAATGGAAGCTCAATGTACCATTAAATATAATGCATGTTAGAGATGGGATGTGATGGGAACAAAATGGACTGAAGGCAGTCCTTTATTCAGCTCTCATGTAGAGGGCCAAGCCTAGAATGATTCTTATTGATTTGCAAGAACCAGCCAACTCATTGGCCAAGAACCCCAAGTTGAAATAGTAGCTGTTGAAATGCAGCCTGCACTCCTTAATTGTTCTCTGTTTGTTAACAGAAAAGCGTTTTGTTCGACGCTCTAAATCGGGAGAGATTGTTGCCAAGAACCCCGTGGTGAGATCCAAAAGTTACAACAATCCCTTGCTGACCCCAGTGGCTGAGTATGAAACTGAGGGTGTGGCCCCCAGTGGCAGTGGCATCCGACGGCACTCTGTCTCGGAAATGACGTCCTGCACAGAGATGCAAGGCTACTCCAACCTTACAACCATCATGGACAACGGCTCCAAGAGCTCTGTGATGACTTCAAAGAACTCACAATCAGGAGAGCCAGAAAGACATTCTGCTGACTCTGTGCAATCCACTAGTAGTCTCCACACCCCTGAGCAACAGAAAGAACTCTTTTACACAAGAGATGAGCAAAACAGGATATTTGAGCTGACCAGGAATCCGGACTTGCTTGCTATCGCTCCTACAGCCAGCCCTGAGAATGTGGTAGACCAAATCTTAGAGTCTGTAGAATCAGATTCTGATGGGATTTTCATTGATTTTGACCACAGTTGCTCCAGTTCATCAGGGTACAATGTGGATGTGAGCAGACAGAGCCTTGTCTGAAGGACTCTGGGTAATAGTTGGTGCTTAGAGACATACCTTTGGAATTCAATGGATGGTACCTCCTTGCAATGGCATTACCACCAGTGCTTGATGCTCACCTGAAACACTCCATTAATCAGAAATTCAGATAAAAGAAGACTTCTGACTACACAGGAAAAGCATGCCTGCCTGGCCCAAGTGACATGAGAGGGACGTATTAAAAATTTGGATAATCATGGTTTGTATAATGTATAAATTTATATCTTCCACTAGCCCTCATTAAGGGTTAGTGGAATATATATACGATTGATTGAAAAGTGTCTCTTTCTGTTGCACTGGCTGTACTAGAGTGTTGCCAGCTTGCATTAGCAGCTGACCAAGCCTATAAAAGCAGCTTTTCTTCTCTTTGTTCCACCACTTAGACCTGAGTTGGATGGTACCCCCATAATATGGGACTGCTTCCACGTAGGTGGGTCCTAGGTGGCATCAGCAACATCAGTAAATAGGAACCATATGGGATTCGCAGGTGGTGTGACTGGGGACTGGCCATGCTGATGTGGTAAGTAATTCTACCACTCATCCGGCCCACGTGGTTCCTGCAGGAGAGGTCTGGTGTGGGATCCAAATAGATGGAAATGGCTCACTAATATCTGTTAGACTTGAGGGCTTGTTTCCATGAGACTCTTCAATGTCCCCAGTTCGATGCGGTAGCATTATTACTGCATTGTGGATGATTTGAAGCGGCTTGTGTGAATTGGGACCATCAAGAAGCTACTGGGCTGGATCCCACTGAATTTAGTGTCACTTCATTGATTTCAATGAGATGCAACTAAACTAACTTTAGGGAGCAACACATCCCAGCTGAATTGTTCAGAGTGAGATGCGGTGATACCAAAGTTCTTTTTGTCATGCTGGATCTGTGATGGGTCATTCACAATTGATGTTGCTGCCATCTTGTGATGAGCATGAATCTGTGAACCATACCCCCATGCCCACAGAATGCCCCCCATGCAAATGTGCCCTTTGTTTTCTTGGCCCCTTTATCTGTTCCTGAATCGGGAATTGTCATCTTTGTCCAATACTGTGGCTAAATGCTCATCACTCACCATGCGAAGGAAGCCTTCAGAGTGGCTTCCCTTCATTTTTCCTCATTTCCAAATACTTCTGTGAAAATGAATTATTCTTGGAAAGTTGGCACTACTGTAGAATTAAACAGGAAGAAAATCTTGTTGAAATTTCTTTTGCCGTCAACTATGGCAGCATCTCATGATTAACAGTAACCACTTTTTAATGTTTCTGAGAACATTATGTGAGCACTCTCCTAGCTACTTGACTAGTTTAGAAGATTAAAAATGAATTGAACCAAATAGGAGTGTGTTGCATAATACAGGGAGTGTTGGCTGTTGAGTGTTGTACAAGAGCAATATATGTTTTTATAAGCATGCACTGTGCAATCAGATGCATGTGCACATTATAAGGCACAGCCATAATGAGTCTTGTAGAAGTTAAGCCTTTGTACAAAGAAGTCCAGCTGACTCTGGCTACCCCAGGAATGCACATGAAAAGAGGCAAAAGGACATACTAAAAACTCATTTGCCCCACCACCACTTGAGCAGCCACCCTAGTCATTGTTTTATGTTTAGTCTTTCCGAAACCAGTCTGTCAACAGATCCACCAGCAGCGAAATATGGAGAGAGAAGGGACTGGTCCAATGGCCAGGAAGGGCTGACAACTGGCATACCCCTCTCTTCAGCAATCCCTGCATTGTACTCCATATTAATATAAATATATAAAAGCAATGGAAGGCTGTGGAGAGAGCAGAATGAAAGAACTCTTAAAATGAGGGGGGAGATTGGAAATGGGTTCCTTCCCATTACAAAGTGAAAAATCATATACATATGATGTGAGTGCAGTCCTAACCCGGCGTTGCACTGGTGCAGTTCTCTTGCGCTGGTCCAGCACTGTTGTAGATGTGCAGTAAGCGCACATGTCTGTGCCAGGGATTTGGGCGCTGAGCCGGCACAGGCAGCAGTGCTAGCCCACAGACGCTGCGCTGCCGAGCGCCAACAGAGTTCTGTTGGCGCGGGCCTGTACTGGGGGCATGCCAGAGGCGAGTGGGAGGCCTAATGGGCCAGGGGGAGGCCAGCCCAGGGAGAGGACAGAGGGCACAGCCATTAGACCATAGGCAGCCCTGATCCAGGCCACTACTGACTGCTTGGACTTGCAGCTGCTATTTAGCTGGTGCCGATCCAAGCAGCCCTATAGGGCTGGCTGAGGCTTACCCCAGGGCAAGGGGAAAATATCCCCTTGCCCCAAGGTGAGCTCCATCTGCCTCCCAGCCTGTGATAGGATATAGCTCAGGCCTACTGGCCTGTCTGTTCCAACACAGGTTAGGATTGGGCTCTCATACACATATGACTTCACTTCCTTCTGTGTACCAAATAGTACCAATCTTTGGTAACAAGACAAGAAGCAGATGATATCAGGCCTTGTGAACATGTGAATGGTACATGTTGAAGTGCAGGAATTTGTCTGGACCTTTCCCCTCCCCCTCAGTCATGCACCCCTAAGACACTAGAACAACGAAAAATGTTAAATGTCTTTGTTGGAGCATTCTCCTATCACTTATTGGAACGGCACCTCTTGGAATGGAAGTGTTGTCATTAAGCAGGTGATGACCAGAAATAAGCAATTTTTTGTTCAGGATTTCACCCCCCTCCCCCCGGCAGGATGCAATGTAAGCCATTTTGGTGCGTATGCATCAATGTATGTGTGGGTGGAGGGAAGCATAGGATTGGGCTGTCAGAGTAATGGAAGGAGAGAGGGGGCAATTTTTGCCTGCATATTTTGACTCCGATCTCAGCTTTTAAGTGATGAAAACTCATTTTTTTTTAATTTTAACAAATATTAAGAATCTAGGCAAGCTAATAATACAGACAGGGACTGGCAGGCAGGCACAGACTCCCAGAAAAAATGTGGCTAAGTGGCCCATATGGCAGTCTGTAACGCAGTTGTTACTTGAAACAAGATGCAAGTTTCATCTCAATTACATAACATTGCATAAAAGTGAATTTTACACATAAAATTTTTATGACGAATGGCAGTAATCAAAGCCTAAAGCTTTTTTTTTTTTTTAGAAGTTCTACTGTACTTCAAAAGAAGCACAACACAAACTATTTTTTAAAAAATCAGGTTGGCGTCTCTCGCTACAAAGTCTTGTAGTATGACAAGTGTCATAACAATTTTGGGTAAGGCTCTTAATTATATTCACCCTAGTTAAAAGTAGCTTGTAGAAGCAGTCCAGCGATGTCTCTCCTGGAGCCTAGAATCATTTTGCAGGGAAAAGCTGTAGTGGGGAATTTTGCTGACAGCAAATGCTTTTTTGGTGTTAGCAAATGCTATTCCGTACAATGTGGCTGTTGGTGCTTATGTCAGACTGATGTTACTCTGTGCAAATGCACAGAGAAAATAGGTGAAAAAAGCATTAAAATTTTATTGGATTGCACATATTTTGTGTGCAATCCAATAAAAATTATTGCAATAATTATTATAATGCACTTAGAATTGGAAAGCAAAGTCCTCAGATGAGTTAGTGCTGCTCATGAGTCTGATTTCGCCAATCTGCCACCTGGAAGAAGTAGGGTGCTGACTTAAGTTGCTCCCTACCCTCCTTACTAAGATAGCGTGTTCCCAGTTACTTACACAAAGCCTGGGAGTACTATGCTAGAGATGTTGTAGGAGGAGGCATGGTCCAACAGGTATGGGGTTGGACTAGATGACCTCGTGGGTCCCTTCCAACTCCATGTTTCTGTGAAAGTAGTAACAGGAAACACATTGTGACAGTTGTGTTAGGATGAAACAGGTAACCTTTGAAAGCATTGTGTACACTCCAGTTGATCACAGCAATATTAAATCTGTCAATTGTTTAATTCATCATAAAGAAGTAAACTACATTGGTATATTTAAGACAAACACTTTGTTTTCTATTCACACTATCCACTGGACAGTTCCTTTTCCAAAATAACTACTTTTTAACAATCCCAGAAAAAAAACACTTCAGAAAGTCTCCTTGACATTAAGTCAACTTTCTGTGTTTGTACCTTTATTTAAATTCGTCTGAGAATGAGAAAAAAGAACCATTAAACCTGAAAACATTTACATTGCAAGCCACATTCAAATGCAGAAATTGGCAGTCAACAACCATTCACTTTTGTTCATCAATAAAAGAATATAAAAATCTTGTTCAGCAGAGTGTTTTGTGTATTAAAATAGATTTGTATAGTACTGCACAGTTTCTCCCGGAGTTGTGAAAATGGTTGAAGGGATCACGTGTTGCCTAGTGAAAGGCGACCCCAAATCAAAGAGCAAATCTCTCGGCTTTTTGGCACCATGTAATAGGCTAATATGAGATGCTTTGTGGCAGGGAAAAATGGACACCTCCTTTTGTCCTAAAATACAGGGCGGAGGGCACCTTTATCCCACACCATTCCCTTCAGGTTTACACTTGGAAGTTATACTGAGATAATACAGAAAGCTGCTTCAGTTTATTAGTGCCCCTGAATAGAAGTATCTACTTGAAATGTGTTGGACTTAAATTAATATAAAATATTCCAATCCATCTTTGAAGTTTTCCTTTCTAGTGTTCTTTACATTGGTGCCCTCGTTCCCTCACTTCTTTGGATTTTTGATCACATATGATTATTTCTCAGAAGCACTTAAATTTCTGGCCAACTGAATGGTTCTACAGAGTGACAGACAATTGTTATAAAATAAAATGGGCCTGTGTCCTAGGTGTACATGCCAAAGACAAAATCCCTTTGATTAACATAAATACATGAAAAGATCTGTGTTACTATGGATAAAATTGCTGTAATTGCAAAGTATTGAAAACTTAATCATAACACAAGGAGTTACTACTTTGCAATTTAATCTTGACTATATCCAAGTAAAGAATGAACTCTAAATCTTGTCTGAATCCTGCCTTCCTCTGCTTGAAAGCTAAAATCATGCTCCTGCTTAAATACCTCTTGACCTGAGGTAGAACACAGAATCAATAAAATGGAACCGTTAGGCTGATGAGAAACTGGTTTGCCCATCACTAACTTCTGAGGTAGTCCTCAGAGTTCCAGCATAGGCCTCTTGACCTATGATGGGACTGATCCTTGTTGCATTAGGAAGACTCGCTAGTGGAAAAAAAATGCAGACTCTGTAGGCTTTTTGCAGGCTAATGTTAATATGGTAAAAATAGCAAAATAAAAAAGGAATTTGTTTCAACAATAACCACTACTTAGATGTGGACAGTCTGTCCATCCCCCAGAGTTCCTGATATAGCCAATGAAAGCAACAACCCCTTAAAGGCAGTTTATTTCTTGCACTATTTAGAGAAATACTCCTGCAAGGAAGAAAAAAAATCACATTCCCTACTTTACAATAAAAATGCAGTACAAAAGTGTAAAGTTTTTGGCATATAATCTGTACTGTCAGGACAGAAAAAGCAACAACAAAAAGATTATTTGCTTTCTTTAAAAAAACACTGACAAAAAATAGTAAAGATTCAAACCTGCTGAAGACATTTGTCACAATTATGGTTTATGCTAAACCTTGCACAAAAAACTCCATGAGAAAAATACATTGATAGCAAAATAAGTTGAAAGGACTTGCAAAAATTAAGGGGTTTTGCAGGTATACCTCTCCTCCAGAATGCATATACAGAAGCATCAGCATGAAAATACTTCAATATTTCACTAAAAATGCTAATCTCATACATTTTTTATTTAAATATCTGCAACTCTCAACTATAATATTGAAAAAAAGATTTGATTTTGAAGGCTCGGTGAGTGTCCCACAAATGCCATTCTTTTCAAACAACCCCTCATCCAGTTCAACCTGAATCACTGTAGCGACTTTGTTCGGGGTTTTTTTAGAAACCAGGAATCCATACTGAGTTTCAAGTTATCTATCCTTTGTTAAATGTCACCGGTTTTCCTACCACCTATCCGCATACAGTACTAGCTCACTACCTCTTTGTATTTAAAACTATTTTTCTTCAACTTTTTTTTTAATGGGCTGATCCCCGTAAAAGACACACTGTTCCACCCTAAACCACCCACGCCCCCGGAGGCTATCATACGCTGCTTTATTTTCTTTATGCATTAAATATATTAAGGCCAATATAACGAAAAAAGAAAGACTCTTGAGAAGATCTCAGCAACACAAAACTGCAACCAGGATGAGCTCTGTGGAAAGTTGCTGTGATGTCAAGTTGGAAAGTGGACTGGGTTGTTTCTCCAGCCTCCTGGTGTCCTAAAAATGGACCAAGAGAATCTTCCTCTCAGATTGCTTCTTGATATTGTGATCCCTCCATTCGCACTGTGTGTGAAGTTTGTTTTTCCTTTTTTGAAAGGTTTTTTCGTGGCAGCCGTGGTCAGTTGTCCTGTGCTGGCTGCAAGGATCTGTGTCTGGCCGCAGCTGAGGCAGAAGGCGGTTTGATCCAGGGGACAGTGAGCAGGGAGGAGGTGGTGGTGGTTGTCATGGTGACCTGAATCATCTGCTCGTTCTGTATCAGTCTGATGAGCGTCTTGAGGCGTTCCAGTGATGCCTGAACTCCTTTCTGCTGGGCCAGGAGGCTGTTTTTTAACTCCAAGCACTTCTGTAAAAATGCAGTAGAGAGCAAAAGTAAGAACACATTCTGCTGGGTAGCAAAGCACTCTCCCTACTTTGTGTGCCCACTCAGCCTCCCAAAATTCCTGTTAGCGCAGCACTGTGTCAGAATCACAATAACAGTAGAACTTAAGGGGAGAGTGGAGTATCTGGATTGCCTGCTAATGTATGTATTCATATTTCTACCCAGCTTTTCTCCCCCTAAGGGACCCAGTCTAATGTAGACTGATGAGGTCATCCTAGTTTGAAAAAGGTGAATTTCTCAAATTAATTAAAATAAGATAAAATGGGATACAAATTTTTAAATTAAACTAATGAAGATTTCCTGTGCAGTAACCAGTTCTGTGAGCTAATAATACCTTCATTGTAGTATGGAGAATGCACTCTTTTTCCTCTAGCTGCATCTGTTCTCCACTCAGTTCACTACTTCTCTTCAATAACTTCCTCTTCTCCTCTTCTTTGACTGAAACAAAGGCAACAAAGTTTTACAAAGCTGTCCCAAGTTGTGATGCCTTGGGCCTGCTCTTATTCCTTTCCTTCCCATCTATAGAAGAAGCAGCTGGCTGAAGCAAGTCTCTCACAATATTAGAAATTTCAGTTTCAGACTTTTATAGAGCACAACAAAACATGCATCATTACAATACAGTGGGGGGGGGTGTCGTCCATGTGAGTGAAGCCCTGGGGGCTACCCTTTTAAGAGCTCATAGACTGGGTTGGCTGCCATCTCCAACCCAGCAATCTCCCCCTCGTCATGCCACCTTGAGTGGCAGTCACCTGCCAGAATGTAGCCCAAATGGGTGGCCCAATCCTCAGCCCCCCAGCTGCGCCCACAAGAACAGTGGTGCTGAAATGGCCATTGCTGTATTCTATGGGGCTGGGGCACATGCTACATCCCTGCCTTTCCCCTGCCCTGAAAAGACTTGCTGCCAGCTAAACTTACCAGCCGGTGCTCCATCGGGTATCTTCTCGCCACTGAGTCCCAACGCCTGACTGGTGTTGGCTTGTACCGCCACCAAGGAAGTGCCTTATGGCACTTTCAGGACATCCAGCAGCAGTGGTATGAGTGTACAGCCGGTGCTGGGCTTGTTAGGATTGGGCCCTTAGTTTCTCAAAAAATGCAGGTGATCCTACTGAGGTTTATGGGAGAAAATAAAGGACTGCTGTTGTGGACACAGTTGGGGCGCAACCTAAGCGTGCTTCCACTGATTCCAACAGCTTGGAGCCCACTGGCAAGGGTTGTAGGAGAGATCTTGCCCTCATCTCAGCTGAGCCTCAGCCAGCACTTTAGAGGGCGTAGAGCAAATGGTTGCCATAGTAAACTGTTGCTCTCCGGGGGCACAATTCAGGTGGGGACAAAATGCACAAGGGTTACGAGCGACAGTCATCAAGGGGAAGAACACTCCAAGGTAATCAGATGATATGAGCCAGTTGGTTTGCTAACTTTGTCCCCAGTTCTCCCCTTTTTAGTTCTGGTGGGACATATATGAGTTCTGTCTGTCCCACAAATGGGATACACTTTCCAATGTAAAATGTCTGGACCAAGCACGTGAGAACCCAATTCAGTAAATGTGTTGGAACAGCAGTTGGCAAACCCTGCAGCTCAACAGGCGCTGGTGTGTTCTGATGACGCGGAATTTCTAAGCCACTTGCAAGCCAACCCTTGGAGGTAAATTCCATTTTAAAATGGCTGACACGTGAGAAAACGTACCTGTTTTACGAGTAACATAGGACTGAACGATAGCCAGAGTTCCAGCCCATGGCACAGTTTCGTCTTTCTTTAACACCTGCAATTTCACGGAATAACAGGTTTGAACAATTCCAGGACACTCTGGGGATAATGTTCAAAGCCGTCCCTCTGCACGATCCCCTTTACCAGTGAAAATTTGAGCAAATGCGTTAAGAGTGGGCAAAATGCATAACAGTGTAGATTTAGGAATTGTATTTTAATTTACCATGAAGAGAGGGGAAAAGACTCTCTCAAGGTAAAGCTAGGAAAGGTCACCTTTGAGCCATTCAGGCTCCCCAATTTCTCCATAATGATCATGAGGATAAGGCTCACATGAACATAATAAAAACACCTTTCAGCCTTGATGACTTCCGAGAGGCTTGGAAGCATGTGAACAAGCCTTTTTACCTAGTACTTCTTTAAAAAAGATCAATCTCAGATTTCTTACACTGCAATCCTAGGCATATCTATTCAGAAGTAAGTTCCACTGTCTTCAGTGGACCTACTCACAGGTAAGTGTACATAGGATTGCAGCCTTAAACGATTTGATTTAGATATTAGCTCACTCCCAAATGCTCAGTGGTTTACAAGCCAAGTAAAAGACTGTGTTTTCATTGAACGTACAGTATAGGCAAAGTAAGTAGGGGCATAAATCACAGGTGACTGACTTTGTTCCATTGGTTTCAGTGGAAGTTAGTTGAGTTTAGGTTCAGGCCCTTTTAGTCTGTACAGTCTTTTTAGTAATATAAAACTAAAAGACTAATGGCACAATCCAAAGAATGTGCTGGGCCACTGCATGTTGCTTGTGTCGGCCTAATGCGGTCGCAAACATGCCATACGGCATGGCTGCGCTGTGAAATCGGATACTGGGCCGAGGCAGGCAACAGCTGCATACCACAAGCAGCAGCAGAGAGGCCCAGTAAGCTGTCCCCGCACTGGCTGAGTTTGGCCAGTGCAGGGGCTCTGGAGGGCAGCCCGGGGAGAGGGGGAGCCAGGATCTCGCCATTAATCTGGATCCAAACCCCGATTCCTAGGCCATGCACCCCTGATCCAGGCCGCTCAGACTTGGGCCTACTATTTAGCAGGCGCAAGTCTGAGCAGCCTCATTGGGCTGCCAGGGGCTTACCCCAGGATAAGGGTACAAATATCCCCTTACCCTGCCATGAGCTCTAGCTGCCTCCTACCCAGCCTGCACAGGTTAAGATTGTGCTGTAAAATACTTTTACTGCAGACTAAAAGGGCCTGATCCAGGTAACACGAAGCACCACTAGCTTCCACTGAAAACAGTGGAACAAAGTAAGTCATGGGTGATTTATACATTTATACTTTTCCTTATATGTTCGATGAAAAGTCTCATCTACATGCAATTCAGTGACAATTGCAGGGCAGAGCTGACCTTTTCTTGGCACTTTGGGCAGACCCAGATCCCTTTTGGAACAGACTTCAGGGGAGGGTCCAAGCAGTGGAGGTGATAGGCTCTGGGGCACGTTCCACAGGACTGCAAGTTGGCACTGTGCTTGCAGGCTGAACAGTATTCATCATGGCTGATTTCATTCTGGAAAAGGAAAAACACTGGCATAAAGTGATCTGTGGAAGAAGCACTCCGCAAACAGGTGCTGGCCCATAGAGCTGCCACACACACCTGCCTAGAGCAGGCAGCCAGGTGTGTGTAAGTCAGCTTCTCTCCCTCCTCCCCCCCCCTTGGGTTTTCTACTAAGGCCCGCTATTTCAATTTTTCCTCATGCAGATACTCTCAGCTAGGGCCATCTGCCTCCAGCCACACCTTTTTTTTCATTTTTGGGTGAGGCTTTCCCCTTGCTACTCTGCACAGGAATTTCAGGATGATCCCAGGATCCTCACAGGTGACCACAGTTTCCCAGGTGCCTTCTCGAGTGGTTGCAGGGTGGCTCAAACTTGGCAGCTGGGAAGCTTCTCCTTCCCAAGTATGCAGGGTAAGATGATCCAAGTCTTTGGGGGGGGGGCTGCCCATCATCCAAAGACTGACCTTGCCTGGGGACCGGGGACCAGGGTGGTGAACTTACTCCAGAGAACAATACTTAACTCCAGAGAACAGAGTTAAAAAAAATTCAGATGCTCAGGTGGAGAAAGGGAAGATCCAAAGCGATCCTTGCAGAGGCACAGAGCTACTAACTTCTACCATATATTTACACAAAATATATGTTGTTAACATTACATAAGCAGTAGAGGTAAAGGTTTCCCCACAACCAAATGGTCTAGTCGTGACCGACTGTAGGGGGCAGTGCTCATCTCTGTTTCTAAGCTGAAGAGCCAGCATTTGTCCAAGGACAAGCTTCCGTGGTCATGTGACTGGCATGACTCTACGCCATAGCGCACGGAACGCCGTTACCTTCCACTGAAGTGGTACCTATTTATCTACTCGCATTTTTACATGCTTTTGAACTGCTAGGTTGGCAGGAGCTGGGACAAGCAATGGGAGCTCACTCCGTCGCATTGTCTCGAACTGTCAACCTTTTGGTCAAAAAGCTCAGCGGTTTAACCCGCAGCGCCACCACATCCCTTTTTACATAAATAAGCATATGTTGTTAACACTACATCAAAGACCAGGGCTAATAAACCTTACCTTCCAACACTGATCCTCATTGGCTAGCGTTATGAAAGAAGGCACAACACAGGTTAGTAGCAGTGAGTGAGAGGAAATTATTGTGACAAAAGAATACCGCGTATGAGGGGAATATTACAGCCAGTCTGCAGCAATGCCCCTAGTTGAATTTTAAAAAATTCAGCTCTCAGTGTCCTGACACTAATCTTCATATCTCCTGTTCATATACAGTACACCTCACTTGGAAGGAGAGTAAACTACAAATGGCAAATAAACCAACCCTCCTGGCACTATTAACAGAATACTGTCGCTCTTCTAGTTCACTCATGCTGCAACAGGGGTCTGGTCCCAGGTGTCATGAAGCCTGAAGGTAAGAGGGCAGCTGCTTTCAGTGATGGGCCAGGACAATATCCTTGTGTCTGATCTTAAAAAAACTCAGGGTTTGTGGGACATGGCTCCATTTGATTGGCAGGAGGTGTGGTTGAGCCGGCGCCAGCTAAAGAAAGCTAAGCAGGTTCAGCTGTGGTCTGGTGTTGAATGGGAGATGTTGGATGGAGACGAGAAATCTGCTGACAAATCTCATGAATGCCCACAGTGAGAGAGTGTGGAATGTGGAGGAGTCGGCTACAGTTATGAAAGCTGAAAAATGCAGAACACAGCCAGGATGATGGCCGCACTGCGATGGACAACATCTGGTGGACTGAGGCTTCTGGAAGTTCCCATCACAATTATTGTAAAAACCCAATTGAAAAATGGTGGTTTAGTTTCACCTGGCCATGTAAACTATCACGCTGAGCATTTGCTGTGACATGGAAAAGGCGAGATATAAATTCTTCAAATAAATAAATAAAATTACGGTCGACAATCACTTGGACAGCATATGTGCCCCATGACTGATTCAGGGGGTCTGGATGCCTGGTCAACTGGTGTGTGCCAATCAAAGCAAGAGACCGGTGACTTCAATCAACAGAGTCAAATATGAAAGCAAGTCTTCAGTTCAATAATTTAAAGGACTTACCTCTTGTGCTTAGGAACAAAGGATTATTCAAAAAATTTGATGCAAGGCGTTTTCTCTGTAAAAAGAAAGAGAGCCATGTGCTTTCATGAACAGCTTTAAATAAGACATTTCTTCTTCCAATTTGTGAAAAAACAGATCTTCTAGAATGGTGTTTTCAATCTTTTTGACCAGGACCCACTTTTTAGAATGGTGCTCATTTCAGGACCCTCCAGCACTGTCGTCATTAACCTGGAAGTGATGTCATAGCCGGAAGTGATCTAATCAAGAAGGAAGTGCCGTTTTTGTGACATAATAAAACGACACTCCTGGAATGCAAATTGCCATTCTTGGACTGTAGCAATTGCACAATCATGAAACATCTCTGACAGAAAGCAAGACAAGGACAAAATATTATTGTCTGAACTAAAAACAGAACGCACTGAACAAAAGCACTGAAATAAAAACAAAATTTTGAAAAACGCTCTCTTGAAAATTCAAACAGTTAATGCTCACGATAGGAATATAGCAAGAGTAAGGTCTGCAGCTTCCAAGATGATTGCTCCCAGCTTTCTGTGACCCACCTGACAGCAAACTGCAACCCCCCCCCAAGTGGGTCCTGAAAAGGTTCTAGAATCCTCTTCAGACAAACTGCAGCATGAAGAGCACTGAAGTACTGTCTCCACCATGCTCTAAAACCCTTAGCCCACAAATGTATTTGGGGAGAGATCCTCCCTGTGGTTAAGGGTGCTGGATCTTTCCCATGGACAGTGCATCTGAAACAAATGTGGTTCATGGAGAGAGTGGAGAAGGTGCTGCCAGAGCAGTGGGTATAGGGTTCTTGGCCAGGATGCTCACAGTATACTCACAACATACAACTCTCCATGTATTAGCAAGCAAATACTAATGTAATTAGTATTAGTAGGGCTAGTGCCAGGGAGATCACATGTTCGTGTAAGTGTGGGCTATTAGAGTTGTTACCTTCTGTTTGCAAGAAGGTTTTCATCAAGCAGTTCTCATCAAGCTGATTGCTAAGAGGTGTCTCATCAAGCAGATGCAGCAGATAATTGGCAAAGCTGATACAAGCAAGAGATAACCGGGGCTGTGAGCTTCCAAACAAGACACTGTTTTCAGAGTAGCCAGCTGGGGTGGAGGTAATTTGTTTTAGCTCTTAGGAAAACCAGCCTGTGAGAAAGTGAACAGTCTCCTAAAAATGAGCTGGCTGGCTGGTTGGAAAGGTTACCAGCCATTACAGGGAGAACAAGCTGAATCATGTCTAAATGAATACAGTATGAGATTCAAAGCAAGCACCTTTCTTGAAGAACAGTCAGACTCACCTCTGTTTCCAAGAGTCCACTGTAAGCTGGATTGGCTGTGCTTCTTCTCTTTCGTTCCTGACGTTTGTTCTGGATTTCTGCAACACATTTCAAAAATTATCGTCATGATCACCTAAAAGAAAATGTTTAGGTGCAATTCATGCAACTGAGAGCGCAATCCTAAACTGGAGTTATGCCGGCATGAACTAAGCCAGCAAAGTTTGGCCAGCACAAGTGGTTATAAAGCATTTTTGGACTACTTGCGGAGTCAAGGAGGATGCCTCATGTCTGTGTGCTGGCCTCTCTGACTCTGAGAGTGGTCCAAACATACTTTACAAACCCTTGTGCTGGCCAAACTTTGCTGGTTTAGCTTATGCCAGCCTAACTTAGTTTAGGATTGCGCTCTGAATAATGTTCCTTCCCACCCTACATAAGTGTAAAAGGCCTAGTGTTTAACTTTTAATGTATAGCTGCACGAAGTCCGTTGCATACCTGTCTGAGGTTCTGTGTTCTGTTCTTTCTGGAATACACTAACAGACGTATCAATGTGTATGGGACAAAAACTGATATGAGTCTAAACTGAACTTCTGCTTTAAAAGCAGCATCTCTTTGAATACAAAATACTGATGACGAACATCACCATCCCGTGCTGCCTGTTGGTTCCCTGAAGCACCTGGCTGGGCGGATCTTTATCTGAGCCCCTAAAAGTATCCAATCCCCTAAAAACCGATGTCTATGTGTTATGTAATAATGATTCACTTTACATAAGTGACCTTACTAAAGTGAACACAGAAAACAATTGTTTGCAAAGCTCATGGTTATTAACAAGGAGGAGTTACAGCCAATCCTCATTATCCGCTAGGGTTGGTTCCTGGAAATCCTTGTGGATAGCGAATTTGCAGAAAATGAACCACTGATCCTATAGGATCAATGGGGTTTAAAGCAAGGTGTACCTTATCTACCATAAGAAGAATCCAGCAGACCCCCTCAGGAAGCCAGCAACGTGCAGCAGGGAGTGCCAAAAGATCTCTGAATGCTGCAGAGGCCTTCCAGAGGCTGCAGGGATCTTCAGAATGCCACCTATGACCAGCATGGACCCCTTAAACATGGCTGTCGGATGCTTCTGTCAGCCATTTTAAAGGGTCAGTGCTGGTCGCAGGTGCCATTCTGAAAGTCCCTGCAGCCTTTAGAAGGACTCTGCATAGTGGATAACGAGGACAGAGGCACAGATAATGAGGAAAGTGGCAATGCTGCCCCTCACAGATAAGCGAGATTGCAGATAGTGAGGTCACATATAAAGAGGATTGACTGTATGTTAAATTATGTGCTTATTTTGTATTTGGACAACGCAATCTTCATGAAAAGCTTCACTAATCCCCCAGCCTTGCCACATGTTTCTGCTTATTAACAAACACCTCATCACAGTTTTGCATCTAAGCTATTGCTAAAGCCACAACAGTTTTCTTTGTTGCTGGGAGAGAAGGGAGAAGAAAGGCTATGAACATCAAAGCTGACATTCTAGGTATTTTGGGTTGCAGCCTTACTTAAAAAGAGGAAGAGGAGTCCAGATTGCCATCCACACACCCCCAACTGCCATCATTGATTAGACTGTAGTGTTAACATGCTGCTTTGACAAGTTGCTTCATTTATTTCTTGGAAATATAATGTAGGAGAGTTGTCACATTTTAAGATGTCACAGCTGCAGGGTAGCTCTCTTCTAAAGGTGTGAAAAGAGTTCTGATTTCTATATCAATGTTAGCTACTTGTCTTCCAAAAGCAGAATTTATCTATTATTTGTTTATTTAAAATATTTTTACTTCGCCTTTGTCTCCAGTGAGGGGACTGAAGCCGGCTTACAAAATAAAATGAAAACATTAAAACAATACGTTAAAAACCTATTTGACTGTTGTGACCTATTTGAATTTGCAAGCAATTCTAAACTTCTGCTGGGCACTCTGAACTGCGGGAGCCAACGTATGTGGACGATATGCCCCCGTGTGCTATGGATCATACCAAATAGGTGCCATCTGTAAAACAGACAGGAGTACAGGTTGAGCATCCCTAATCTGAAAATCTGAAATGCTCCAAAATCTGAAGTTTTTGCATAGTTGAGGGGACGGATACATGGCCACTTCACCTGGATCAGCGTTGTGCTGAAGCACTGTTTAAGGGCTTGTGAGAAACACTTGGTGGAGAGACATGAGTCGCCTCTGTTGCACAGGAACAGAAAGGGACCAACCCAGTTTGCCTTTCTCACTCGCTGCCCGTTTCCAATATGCTCCCCTGGAAGACGCTTGTCAATTTTTCAGGAGCACCTTGCCAGGCAGGGGTGCCCAGCTGGTTCCAAGGGCAGGGGCAGAGGAGCAAGAGGAGAGAAAAGGAGGGAGACACCACCGCCATTATCCTGCCCCGCCCACCAGCAAGCGGTGCAAGGTGGCTTGGGAGAGGGAGGTGACCTCCAAGTGGGGGTAGCATGTGGAGGAGGTGATGGCAGCGGCACTGCTTATCGTCACCCCCATGCCCAGGGTAATGCTGCAGGCGGCCCGAAGTGAGGCAGTGGTATGGCACCTTCAGAGCAGGTGCTGGAGCCAGGCAGGATGTCTGGCCTTCCTTCCCCCTCCTTTTATGGATGATACTTGCAAGTAAATTCCACAAGACTGAGCTGGGATTTACCTTGCATAGTGCAGCAGGCTGCTCTCGCCATTCCAAAATCTGGAAAAAAAAAATCCCGAAATCCAAAACACTTCTGGTCCCAAGCATTTCAGATAAGGGATGCTCAACCTGACCTACAAATATACTGGACGGTGTAATCACCAACAACTCTGCTTGGCGGGTGGAGGAATAATAAACAGTACTTGAGCATTGAAACAAAAGCGTAAGATCTTGAAGATACTCCTTGACATATGGAACTGCTGCTATCTGTGAAGAAATTTCTTTTTTATATAAACCGTGGAATTTATTTTAGGGTAGAGGAAATCTGTAGAAGGGAACACGCCAGTGGGCCAAACTAGAAATTTCTTTAGCCAATGTCTGTTTCCAAACACAGTTTTGCCAAGGAGCTATGAATGCAGGGAGAGAGAGGGAACAAGTTCATTTGAAAAACTACGGGGAGGGGAGGTGGCGTTTGCTGGAGAGAACTGGTGGGCAGCAAAGGGTTGTGTTTTGTGTTTCTTTGAGCAAAGCTGCACCAATTCTACTCTGTGAATGGAGGCTTTGTTCGTGGCTGGCTACTTTCCTGACCCTAAATAAGAGGCATGCAGTTTGGATTCAACATGCTGGTTTAGTTGTTGCTAAGCAACTGGTTTTACTGGCTCGGAAACTGCTTTCTCTGTCTGATCCTGAGTGGAGTTCTGAGGACTGGCGTCCTGAAAGGAAGTGACATAAACATGGCACAAATGGGTTGCTTTGGTTATAATATTATGCCCGAGTGAGAACTGCGGTGACCTGGTGTCCTGGCTCCTTCCAACTGCTACACACAAAAATGCCCCCACCTCTGCCTTCTAAATCCTATGTTTCACTTTTATTATCTTTTTCTATTTTGCTCCTTATCTTACTATTATGTGACTGAAAACAGACTATAGATTTTCCACAGAACCCCAAGACTGTAACACTCATGGCATAATTTAACTATTTAGAAGCCTCTTCACTTCCCAATGGTTCTGCACCAGCCAAAGGGACTATATATCTATTTTTCAATATTGTTCTAATTGTAGTTATCTTTCATGTCCATTTACTGAATGAAAAATTTTATACAAGAAAAAGAATATCACATTGTCAATGTAGAGATATTCAGCGGTGTTCATGAATCAGGTTTTTTTGCCCAGTTTACTTCCTAAATAAGCAAGTTGTCTCATCATAACTAACAGCACAAGACTATGCATGTCTATTCAGCAGTAAATTCCATTGTGTTCAATGAGATTTACGCCCAGGAAAGTGGGTTTAGGATAGCAATTTAACAGCGGAATCCTAATCTGTATGAACTGCGCTGTATCCTATGCAGGTTAGGAGGTGGCTGGAAATCACCTCGGGGTAAGGGGATATTATTCCCCTTGCCCCCAAGTAAATTCCCAGCCATCCTTAATGGGGCCACTCAGATCTGTGTCTTTTTCTGAGGGCGCAATCCTAACCAAATTTCCAGCACCAGGGTAAGGGCAATGCAGCTCTGGGGTAAGGGAACACACATTCCCTTATCTTGAGGAGGCCTCTGTGACTACTGCTCCACTGCAGGATGCAGCACATGCCCCACTGGCATGGCTATGTCCGTTCTAGAAAGTTGATTAGGATTGTGCCCTGAGAAAGGAACAAAGCTGAAGGGGGAAAAACCAACCCTGCAGGTGTGGATATGACTGCTTTTTGAAGTGCTAGGTTATCCCCATGTTCTTAGCATTCTAGAAAATTCAAGTGAAGTTTTAAAGGAAAACGTCAGAATCTAAAAGATTTTGCAGTTAATTCTGGACATTCCACTTATTATCATTAGGACTTAGATGGATGTCTCACTGCGGAAGCCAAAATCTCTCAGTGCAAATTTTATTACCCAAAATTAAAACATCATCATCAATGGTTATAAAGCATGCATGTTTCCACCTTGCATCGACTAGTCTCCCAAGGATTTTAACAATAAGGGTTCAGATTTCCAGTCTACTTTTCCAGAGCAATGTGGAATAGCCTTTTTTTTTTCCAAAACTGAAAATATTTGTTTATAGTAACAGAAGCATTCTTACCTTCCAAGTATTCTGTTGTAACCAGGCCTAATGCTACCATAAAGGAAATTTTCTGGAGAAGAAATTTGAAAAAAGGTAAGTATTACATTAATGTGATATTATTTAATTATCATTGTATGTATTTTAGCTGTCCTCCAACCTAATATGGCCACAAACAATTGTGTCCACGTGAATTCCTCTTCAATCGGTCAAAGCACAGTTAAACGTGCTATAGATGGATTTGTTTCGTTTTGCAAAAGTTGCTTTGTGCCTTACTGCATTTCAGCATGTTTTTACATTAACAAGTCAGCAGAACATCAAATAAACAATTGGTCTGATCCAATATTTCCTTGGAAGTATGTCCTGCTGAGTAAAATAGGACAAAAGCATGGTCTATACATGCAGCATAATGAGGTGACAGAATGGACTGTACCACTTCAGTCTGCATAGAGGGGGTGCCAATTTTGATGGATCTCTCACAATAAAAACTCCTTGAAAGTTGAGAAAAAACTATATCACTAGCATATGAAGAATAAAGGCTGTAGCTCAACTGCTCTCTGCTATGGTAGGATTTTTTCCCCTTTCTGGGAGCCTTTTATATAAGGGAGTATTGAAAAATGTCATCTGCCAGATGCAGTTAAGTGCTACAGTCCAAACTCCTGCCTGAAAATTCTACCACCTGTTCCCCCATCAAATCTGCTAAGAATGTAAATCAGCCCTACTCTCAGTAGGAGTGCAGGAGTGCAGCCTTATATGATAATGAGCACCTTAGCTTAGATGATGAACATTTCAGCAAATTTAACTAGGCTGAGCTTAACTATGATGTCTCTACAATTTAATCGAAAAAACCCTCAATTTTGAAACATAGATCCACTTAACATTAAGATTTATATTAAGATTAATACACGCCATCTCAAAAAACCAAAAGTTCACTTGGGCGCAATCCTATTGGGACGACAGGCACGCAACTTGTGTCATCCCAATAGGATTGCGGCTAGAGTTTTTTGAACTTTTGGTTTTTTTGAGATGGCTTGTATTAACCTTAATATAAACCTTAACGTTAAGTGGATCTATGTTTCAAAACTGAAGGTTTTTTCTATTAAACGCAAGCCTCGACCCAATGTGGTCGCAAATGGGCCGTAAGGCACGTCTGCGCTGTGCAGACGGGTGCTGGACTAACGCAGGCAGCAGTGTCAGCCCATGGAGGCTGGAGGAAGTGGTAGGAAAGCTCCCCTCCCCCGGCTGTGTTTGATCAGCGCGGGGGCATTTCTAGGTGAGGGGAGGCATGGGGGGAGGTGGAACAGGGCGGGGGCGGCCCAGGGAGGAGGGAAGAGTCTGGATACAGAGGTTTGGGCCACTCAGCCCAAATTCAGGCCGCTGCAACCCGTTTCAGCTTGCACCTGCTAAATAGCAGGCCCAGGTCCAAACAGTCCTACCAGGCTGCCTGTGACTTACTATGGGGCAAGGGAACGTTTGTCCCCTTGCCCCACGCTAAGCTACTGCTGCCTCCTAACTTGGTTAGGATGCAACGCAGGCCAGCTGGCTTACCTGCTCCAGCCCAAGTTAGGATTGGGCTGTCAATGTTTTTTTTTTTTTTTTAAATTATAGCTCACATTCCACATAAAAACATTCCATCCACACTATGTGGATAATCTACAGGATTAACTTATGCCTCGATGTAATTGGCATTGCTACACTAGTTGCATCAAAGGTTCTCATTGATGTGAGCTCAGAACTCCCTTTAAAAAGTTTGGTAATTCAGGCTGGAGTTCCATGGCCAGAGAACAAAAGATCAATGAAGACCTGAGCACTGCTGAAGGCCCACAACTTGGTGAGGAAGCCACAAAAGAGGAGGATGAAAATAAACACAGGCACAAAGGATTCGTTATCCTGAATGCCACTGGCTACATGCCCTGTTGCTGCTTGTAACATGTGTCTTCAGAGCCCAATCCTATCCATGTCTACTCAGAAAGAAATTCCATTATAACTAATGAGACTTACTTCCAGGCAAGTGTGGATAAGATTGTGGCCTTAATGCACAGGGGACACAGGAGATGTGCCTTTGCCCTGGGTAATGCCAACCAGAACCTGGAGCCCAAACAAGCCTGATTTTAACAGGGCATCTTTTTCCCTGTGACCGTTTCATTTATTCGTCTGAAAATACTAGAAAATACATGGAAATAATACATGGAAAAGTCCAACAAAACTGAAAAATCAACGATTTGGAAAATTTGGAAAACAAAACAATTGACTGCTGATCTTACGATGCTTCCCCCTTGTGTTGAACTGGCCCCCAGAGCCCTATCTCTGTTTCAGGAAGATTGCAAATTAATCCCTATAGTACTGTATCTCTCTTTGCATAGTTCAGTAAGGAAGCTTTTTTTTAATAATCATTTCATGTTGAAATGATTCTACATGTTCTAATGGTCAGTACGTGGATTTAATCTAATTACATACTTAGTTTTAATTACGCTAATTGCATAAGTGGCACAACATACATCAGCTAAAAGCTCACTCACAGATCAAAATAAATTAACCCAAAGTCTATGTACTCCAAAGCAAGGGTGCAATGCCTACTTACTTCTTTAGCACAAAGAAAGAGGGAGAAGGAGATTCAATAGCCCAATGCAGCTGTTATACATGCAGACGGTATGTGTGGTGGCATGCGTGCAGGGGGAGTGGGCAAGCGCCATCCTTGTGTTTCCAAAGCCTCATCCAAAAAGTTTCCATCCATAAGGTAAAGGTTTTCCCATGACCAAATGGTCTAGTCATGACCGACGGGAGGGAGTGGTGCTCGTCTCCATTTCTAAGCCGAAGAGCTGGCATTTGTGCTGAGGACAAGCTTCCGTGGTCATGTGGCCGGCATGACTATACGCCAAGGCGCACAGAACACCATTGCCTTCCCACCGAAGTGGTTCCTATTTATCTACTTGCATTTTTACATGCTTTTGAACTGCTAGGTTGGCAGGAGCTGGGACAAGTGATGGGGGCTCACTCTGTCACGCAGTCTTGAACTGCCAACCTTCCGGTCAGCAAGTTCAGCAACAGCGGTCTAACCACAGCGCCACCACGTCGCTTCCAACCATAGCATTTGTCTGTAACCAATGAGTGCAACTCCCCATGATCGCCATCCTGGAATGTTTTCCTAACTTTCTGCACCGGGAGCGCAATCCTAAACTGCACTAGAATGGCGAGGCCACCAGGCCTGAACCCTTGCCCCAGGGGAGGCAAGGTTTGCACCCTTGCCCAAGGGGAGACTCCAGCCTCCCCATTTGTTTCCTCGGATCTGCGCCTGCTGTATGGCAAGCTCAGAGCCAGGGAAGCTGTGCGTCCTGGGGAAGGAGGCTTGGAGGCAGCTGTGTTATACACCCTAGGGCGCAATCCTAACCTGGCGTTGCAAGGCGCAGCGCTATTGCACCAGACCAGCACTGTCGCAAACGTGCTGTAAGGCGGGTGGGAGGTATAACGTGGCTGCGCTGTGGGCAGAGGGAGGGGCAGGGACGTGACACGGCCACTGGGCTGTATCCAAAACCCTGTCCCCAGCTGGGTGGGCCCAATTCGGGCCTCTCCTGGCCACGGGGACTTGCGCCTGTCATTTTGCTGGCGCAGATCTGAGCAGCCTCATAGGGCAGGCTGGGGCTTACCCTGGGGCAAGGGGAACATATCCCTTGCCCGCGCTCTGAGCTGCTGCTGCCTCCTAACGTGGTTAGGACACAGTGCAGGTGAGCCAACCTGCCTATTCCAGCGCAGGTTCGGATTGTGCTGCCTGAAAAACATATGCATAATGTTTCCGTGCTGCTTCTTTAAAAAGAAAAACCCATAACTAGCAGGCATGAGGACCCCCAATCCAAATCATCCCATATTATGGAAGGAGGGGGAGGCCTTTAACCCTTTGACGCCTGGGAGAGAAGCTTCCATTGCACATAACAGGAGAGGGAACACATTTGGGCAGAGATTGTGTTAGGAGTGAAGTGTCAAGAGTGAGTATTGTGTTTATGAAGAAACAGTTTTGCTAACCTCTGGATTTTCCTCTTTTTTCTTTTTGGTAGCAGGGGGTCCCTGAGCTGACTCTTCCGGAGGGTTCTTTATCTCCACTTTAGGTTCTGTCTGGGACTGAACTTGAGGCTGAATTACGATGACCTGAAAAACGAACGGATGAATGCAATGACAACATGATCACTATCTAAAAGATTTTCTTTCGAGTCGAGAAGCTTTACTCTTCAAATCAAGGGCAGCAACTATCAGCAACTTTAGTGCAACATGCCATATAATCACGCAGCAGACGTGCCATTGGTTGGAAATGCTGCTGGATGAAGTTTGCAGCCTGCACTTGATGGAATTGCACTCTCCGCCCGCCCACCCCACAACACAGATTCGCAGTGTGGGGGTACTCCTGGATTTACCAATGACCCAGAGAACTGGCTGTTGGCAGTGGCCAGAATTGCCTTTTATTCATTTCAGCTGATTCTCCAATTTAGCTCTGCCTAAAGAAGCCAGACCTAGCCTAGGTTACCATGCACTAACATGCACTAGTTATGTGTGGGCTTGACTACTGTAATGCGTTCATATGGGCAGCCCTTGAAAACAGTCCAAAAGCTCCAAGTTGTATAGAATTCAGTTGCTAGCCAGTTGACTGGTGTGAGCCAGTGTGCAGCCTGGACCTTCTGTACAGAAGGGCTAAGAAGTGTTAAGTTTAGTAGCCTGAATAAACATTTATGTAAGGAAGTGCCGTTAATCTACAAGAGATCTAATACTCTATTGTGCCCTGTGGCAGTTAAGTGTCTGACAGTGATTGGCTGAGCTTGCATGAAATTTTCAGCAGCTCAGAGAACTAAACACTCTGGAGTCCAGCTTATGGAGGAAAGGGAAAGTTGCCAGGCCACCTGAGGCTAAAACCTCAGGTTGGGAAGAAATCCCAAAGTACTATGTGATAGGAAGACAGGAGGGCACAAAGTAGGAAGTGGCTGGGAAAGAGGAACTGCGTAAAGGATGGGTGGAGAACGAAGCTTCAGGAAAGGGCACAAGAGGCAAGAGGGAGTTCATCAGAGAGGAGCTGGAAGCAACATCATAGCCCTGAAGATCAGAAGGGGGGCTATGCAGTATATAAAGGCAGCATATAAATTGCTTAAATAAATAACATAATCAGGGGCATAGCTAAAGACGTGCAGGGGGGTGCAATCACACTGGGCAACAAGATTTATGGAGGCAACAAGCTGAGCGTGACACTAGTGGCCAAAATTGTGAAAACCTTGGCATGCATGAATTGTTATATAACATTTGATGCGGAATTTCATGCAGAATGCAATGAAACAAATTGGAGTGTAGTATCTTCATTCTATCAAACATCGAGGCCCCCAAAACACGAGAAAATGAAAATACAACTGTGATGTCACTTCCTGTTGTGATGACACTTCTGGGGCATCATTTTGCCCTCTGCCCTGGGCCACACTTACATTAGCTACGCCAGTGAACCTAATACACATACTTGCCATACAATTTCTAAACTTGGAGTCAGGAAGACAGTTGTGAAAGCCTACCTTACTGTCTGCACTGATGAGAAGTGGCTGCACTTTAATACTTTCGTTGACCACAGACACAGCCGCACTGGGGCTGATGGGGGTGGCATTGCTGGGGTGCGTGGAGATGATGGCGTAGGCCACACCCGCGCTGCTCAGGGATGATGAGATGGCTGTAGACTCGGCAACGCTGTTGGGCATCTGCACATGGCTAACGGTATTATTGGCAGTGGGGAGGGCAGGTGTGGGGTTCTTGATGCTGACGACAGTGGCCTTTTGAACTGCAGGTAGTTGTTTGGAAGGTTGGTTTCTGCATGGAGAAAGAGGGAGGCTGTCTGGGATCAGGGTCTTTGGCCTAACCTGCAGAAAAGCGAAAGAGAGGCTGTTAGACAGAAATCTAAGAACAAGCAAGGAAAGCCACGTAAACGCAATTCACCAAGGACAGGCATAGTCATTGAGGAGGGATGGGGCACAGGGTTTGGGGATATTTCATGCCCTTTCTCTCTACTAAACTTGATGTAGTCTTTTTAAAACTTTGTTTTTATTAAGCTATTTTATTATTACAGCTATAAAGCATATAAACAGAAGCGTAACAACAAAGGAAAGCACTCATGAATCGACTCCTTGACCCAGGCCAGTATTTTAGAATGTGCCGGGTTAACTACAGGCTAATAAAATCTAACTATGGTTGTGACTGCTGTAAGGCAGTTAATGCTGGCGGACTGCTCGTTCCACTAACATTGGGCTGTAAGGTAATTATGCGGTAGTTAAAGATACTTTTTTTTTTTTGCATGTTTTAATGACAAGAATTGAACCAAATATAATGGAATAATATGTAATATAAAACACCAAACTGACAGCCAGTCCTATTGGGGTTGCAGGATGGGGTCGATCTGGCAGTGATGATGCGCTCCAGATTCTATCCCCTGTTTTGCAAGTCTTCCTGCCCCCTTGGTCATCTTGGATTTGTACCAGCTACAGAGCTGGCTCAGGTTCAAGGAGACCCATGCAATATGGAAGGCTTACGGAGGGGTAAAAGGAATAATTCTCACACACACAGCCCGAAACAGCCTGCTTGTTTTTTGGCACAGCTGTATCAGTTGGGGGGGGGGATAGTACCTGGAGTATTCCTATTCCACATGAAGAACACTAGGTTAAATATTGAGTCTTTTTTGCCCCCTTGTGTTAACTCAGACGTATGACACAGAACTTGTCTGTCTTCATCCTAATCAAATGTACTTATATTTATATACACCTTTATTGGGCAGGTACCAGCAAATTAGCTGGTGCACAT
The DNA here is from genome assembly GCA_029204185.1 of Lerista edwardsae. Lineage (NCBI taxonomy): Eukaryota > Metazoa > Chordata > Lepidosauria > Squamata > Scincidae > Lerista > Lerista edwardsae. The sequence continues at coordinate 1,547,180 of JAJKFI010000003.1, read as the reverse complement.
CTAAGTGGATCCAGGAAGGCAGACTGAGGCCAAGAAGGGGGATGGGTTATAAGTGGTACCACTACCACCGATACCATCCCCTTCCTGGCCTCATTCCACCCATCTCCTTGGCCTGTTCCACCCATTCTCCTCCCACCTGCCTCCCCACACTCACCTACTGGCACTGGAGTTGCTGATGGGCCGCTTGCTGCTGGTGGCAGTGCCTGGCTGCATTGATGGCATGTCACAGCTTGCAACAGCTGTAAAAGACCTTAGCCGGCAGGCTAGTTCCAGCACAGTAAGGCCCTCTTAGGATTGGGCTGAAAAGCACTCAATAAATGAAAACAGTAGTCTTCTTACCTGAGGTAGCACTGCTGGTCTTTGTCCTGCCAACCTCTGCAAGGAGCTGACCTGAGGAACTTTAATGGGCACTGCAGTAATGGTTCCCAAAGCCTGCCAGGAGAAAAGAATTTCCAGGATAAGAAATGCATCATCACAGAACGTTAAATTGGAAGGGGTCTTAAAGGACATCTAGTCGAACCTCATGCTCATTGGAAGCGACTACAAGCAGTGGTCATCCAGCCTCTCCCTGAAAACCTCCAATAACTTGCAGTGGGAGGGTTAGTTTCTCCCACTATGCAGTTCCTCTTATCAGCACTGCAGATGCTCCAAGGGATATGCACTACCCTATGGAGCAGAAGGGTTTGAGCACCTGTTGCGATGTCAAGGAAGTGGGTGACTGATGGTTCCCAGGCTCCCCTTAAAACAGTTAACAAGCAGACCAATGGCCCAATCCTATATCCCATTTCTGGCGGTGCATCTCATCCATTGACAACAGTATGAAAGGCACATCCATATCAGGTACTCTGGACCTCCCTGTACAAAAGGCTGGAGGCTCTGCGCACCCACCAAACAGCCTACCCAGGCTGCACCACAGCAGGTATGGTGGCACTGGGCAGTTCAAGGGGAGGAACCTGGGTGGTTCAGGGAGGGAGGGGGTGGATCCCAGGGACAGCCAGCACATGCTGGATCCTATCCCCCTTTCCCCAGCCCAGACCCCTTCCTCTTCTCAGACTTACATCACCAAAATAGCTGGCGTGGGTCCAAGGAGACGCATAAATTAAAACATTTTTTATTTAGCTCTTGCAAGCTGTCTGAGTCACTCCCCTTACCAGGGCATTCAGCACATGCTCTGTTAGCATGGTGGCAGGCTACAGACTGGTGGGGGGATAGGACTGGGCTGTAAAAGGCTTACATACACTCACAAACAGCAGTAACAGCCAGGAGAAAAATAATAGTGGCACCAAACAGCCCAATCCTATTCTTCAGTAACACTGGCGTACTGTGCGGTACATCTAATCAGCATAATGAAGGCTTTGCTGGCGCAGCAGCCCCTCTGCTGCTCTGTGCAGTGCCGCAGCCAACGATGCTGCCAATGGGAAGCTGCCAATGATGCAGCTGGATAGCCTCATGCCATCAGTGGTGCGGTGCAATTGGCTGCTGGCGAGGTTCTGCTGATGGGGGGGGCAGGGATTGGGGCAGATGGAGCGGGTTGTGGAGGAGCTGTTGGCCGCTGCACTCGAACTCCCATCCTGGGCTGGACACGTGGGGGCTCCTCAGGGCAATGCCAGTGAAGAACCTGGTTTTGAGGAGTCCCATCAGGACCCTGCCAAGGCCTACTCCCAGGTAAGTTTTTCCCCCCTTATATCTCTCACAAAGTCTTTTCCAGGGACAGCACATTGGATGCAGTGGCCAGTGCGCTGGCATTATGGCATCCCTCACGCTAGCCTAGGATACGATTAGGCTCTAAGCGTGCTGTCAAGCTGACTGCACATGAGACAGAAAAATAGAAGGGGGCTTTGTGGGTCGGACAAAAGTTACCTATTTCTTTCTGCTTGCATGGGTGAAAAGTGTTGTCGAAACTGTGGGGCTAGTTTGGCGAGACCCCATGATCTCTTAATTTGAAGTGGGGTGCACAGGGCTGGAGGAGGACAGGGCTTGTGAAACCAAACAGCTGTTAGGCTTCAGCCACCTTAGTCACAAGCACGAAACCAGGCAAGGGAGCAATGGCTGCTTTCTCAAGGAAGGGAGGTGCACTGCAGGGCAGCCGACAAAGGAATGGCTGCCCAGCATGTACTGGGGAAGCAGATTTGCACTCTGGAAGGATGCTCAGCAGGCACTGATGAGGCAGTTTCTTCATTATGCTTGAGGAAGGGAAGCAGGGAAGAGGTAGGGGAAGGGACCAGAAAGGAAAGAGAGTGGTGGATGACCGGCCCTGGGTGCAAGCCTGGCACGGGAGTTCTTGGGAAGCAGCTGGAGTAAGGATGCCTCACACAGCACCGCTCAGTCAGGTGCCCTCATCAACATCGAGGCAAACAGACACCTGGGGTCCTGAGACTCAGCTTCTTGTATCTTTTGTGCCCCTACAGGGAGCTATAATAATAATAATAATAATAATAATAATAATAATAATAATAATAATAATAATAATAATAATA
>JAJKFI010000003.1:1533247-1544693 GCA_029204185.1 Lerista edwardsae | reverse complement strand
TAATAATAATAATAATAATAATAATAATAATAATAATAATAATAATATTTGGTATTTGGTACCGCCTTTCTTGGTCATCAGATTGCTCCTTTGACTTTAACTCAAGGCGGTTTACATAGGCAGGCATTTTCTAAACCGCAAGGGTTTTTACAAATCACAAACAAGGTTCTAATCTTACAAGAACAACTACACGCAGATGACACTTTCATCGTCCAGTTCTTTTCTAACCACACGATTGCCTTCCGCGGGCTGATAAACTGCTTCTTTGCTCTCACCAAAGAGCAGCTGGCCCAGCACAACTCCTCTCTCACAGGCAGCTGAGACAGCTCAGATCTTATCAGCCGCATTCTCGAGGTCTGCCGCACACGGAAGCTTCCGGTGTTCTCAAACTGGCGACCTTCGGATCTTATCTTCGGGCATTACTGCGGCTTTAACCCTCTCGACTAGACCTTCCGCCTATGGGATCTTTTGTCACAGTGAGCTCACCAAGGAACCTTCTCTTGCAGCGCTTCCCAAACTTTTTAGCACTAGGCCCCTCTCTTTAAAATGACAATCTATCACAACCCACTAGAAATTTTATTAAAATCAATAAAGATCAATTATTATTAATAATGAGGGTCCTGTGCTCCTGTGGCTGTCTTGTGTGTGTGTGTGTGTGTGTGTGTGTGTGTGCGTGAGAGAGAGAGAGAGAGAGAGAGAGAGAGAGAGAGAGATATGCAGTTAGTGACTTACAGGCCAGACAAAAGGCAGAAACTGGGTTCACACGTGATTCTCAATTACTCGAGGAAATAAGAAAATATGGCATTTTTATTTGGGGGTAGGAAGATCACCTCATCATATCACAGATTAGCATTACAGCTAACAATTTTCTTTGGCAAACCAGGCATGGGTGCTTGTAAAGGTGAGGTGTTTTGTTTTTTAAATGTTTCAAAAACTTTTCACAACCCATCAAAAACCAGCTTGCGATCCACTGGTGGGTCCTAACCCACAGTTTAGGAAACACTGGAACGTCTGGCGCTGCGGGTTAAACCTCTGCTGCTGGGCTTTCTGACTGGAAGGTTGGGAGTTCGAGACCATGCAACGGAGTGAGCTCCCATTGCTTGTCCCAGCTTCTGCCAACCTAGCAGTCCAAAAGCACCTAAAAATGCAAGTAGATAAATAGGGACCACTTCTGTGGGAAGGTAACGGCGTTCCGTCCGCTACGGCGTATAGTCATGCTGGCCACATGACCACAGAAGCTTGTCCTCGGACAAACGCCAGCTCTTCGGCTTAGAAATGGAGATGAGCACCGCCCCCTACAGTCGGTCATGACTAGACCATTTGGTTGTGGGGAAACCTTTACCTTTAAGGGTATGGCAGTTAGCATGGACTCCTTGCTTGAATTTAGCCATGCATAGCAGATATTACAGGTGAATGCAAGCAGATACCATTCAGAAGAAGAAAAAATGAGGAATATTCTAGCCCTTTGGTATGTCATTTCTTTAACCCTTGACATGCATCCTTTTTAATCTATATAAGTTGCAGAGTTGTAATATTAAGAGCCTAGCAAGTGTTACGCACGTATCATTTACCACTGAAATTTCATAACTGAAGCATGTCATGATTTGTTTTTATTCTACTGAGAGGCAGCTGTCATACTCTAAACTCCTCTGGGGAAATAAATCAATAGTGTTTTATGATAGCGTAGGTGAAAGAACTAATGATAGCTTCGTTGGAAAACACAGCCAGAACTCCTAATTTGCAGATACTGAGAGAAATAAACTTTCTTGTCTGCTTCTGGCTTCCATTTCTGAGAATTGTAATTTTTTCCCCTCTCCATTGTCTCCAAGAACAAACTGATACACGAACCGTTAATGAATCAGCTGAAGAGACATTTTTCTGGCAATGCCTGACCTTTAAGTAGTTTGTAAGAATTTACTGATACCAGCAGAAACAATAATTTAAAAGGTTATTTTATGTGTGCAGTGTTGGAGCATTTTTGTCAGGATAAAAGCACTTCTTAATACTACCTTCATGGCACTAAGCATTATAATAAAAACACTATAAAAGTAAAAACATTACATCAAATCTCTGTCTGCAGTCCGTATTCAGTCAATGATCACTACATTTCTATGCACTTCGAAGATGAACTGGTAGGAGAAGTCAGGTTGAGAAAATCAATGAGTTCCAACCATAAAACCACTTGTAAATAGATTGCGTGGGCCATTTTACCAAATCACTTCTGAGAAACTTGGAAAAAAAATTAAAAATAACTTCTCACACATATAATTTTAAAAGAGTGGTTTTGACAAGTAGTTTTCTTAAGACCTTTACAAAAATACGTGCATTGTAGACTGAAACAGAAATGTCCAGATCATTACAAAAACCTAAACCTTACGGCCCGATCCTATCTTCGCCGATGCCCGGAGAAGGAGCAGCGCCAAAATGGCGACCTAAGGGCACTATCAGGGTCGCCGTGGCATAGGAGTGTTTGCTCACTTACCCTGAGTAATGCCACTGTGGCGCCAATGGGTTTCTTCAGCTCTGCGCATGCTATTAAGAGGTGCAGAGTTATGGAAACCTGTGCCAGGACGCCTGGCTTACACAGGAGGTTAGGCTCCACCTCCACCCGTGCCCATAGTACTTACCAGGGAACAGTGCTGCAGTGGTGCTGGTCGATCTGTCCTGCAGCACTGGCACTCAGTGCCCGCTGGAACAGCACAGCCCCAGCACCAGTGCTCCCTCCTTGCTGGATACCCTAAGCATGCTTTACAGCATGTTTATGGCACCTGGCACTGGTCTGGATAGGATCGGGCTCTTAGGGCGCAATCCTAGCCAACTGATATAGCTGTGCCAATGGGGCATGTGCTGCAATCTGCAGTTGGGGGTTAGTCACAGAGACTTCCTCAAGGTAAGGGAATGTTTGTTCCCTTACTTCAGAGCTGCAGTACTCTGGTGCTGGGAAGTTGGTTAGAACTGCGTTCTCAGTCTTTATCCTACATGTGCACTAGCTAGTGTATGGTTATTATAGGTGCCATCTCTTGCCAGGAGGAAGGCTCTGCTGCAAGCCATTGCTGGGGGGGGGGCAAGGGAGCCTTCCTCATATTCACTATATGTTCTTGTTTTCAAAGTGGGGGGGGGAGGTTGGAGTGTGATCATCTTGCTGACGTAAAACTAAACTGACCTAGAACTTTTGTTTGGAAAGACCACATGAGCACTTCCAGTTTTAAAGGTTACAACAGGAGATATTATTATTAATAAGAATATGAATAACATGTATATCGCTTTCAACAAAAGATTGATATTCAACCTCTATTTTTAAAAAAATTAAAGATGAGAGAGTTTAATTGTTCAGCATTAGTGATGATACACCATTATTTCATTTCACTGTGTGTTTCTGGGAAATAAGTTGTGGCTGTGTTAGGGCTGTGTGTGAGGGACAGGGTGGGTCCACTATCAGGATGGGCTACCATCCCTCTTTCTTGTCTGTCTCCACCACTTAGAACGCAATCCTACTTTATGCCAGCCTAGTAAGGCCGACATAGCAGGACCATATCCAAAGGCCCATTTGGAGGAGGCGGCAGCAACGTGCAGGACAAGGGGAGGTTTTCCCCTTGCACCTGTTGAAGCCCCATTCACCCCTATGGGCCTGCTCGGATCCATAATAGCAGGCAGCAAAATAGCAGGCGCAGAGGAACGTGCACGGGAGTGGCCCAAATCGGGGCTGCCATGGCTGGGAACCGGCATTAGGATATGGCAATACGGCCGTCCTGCATCACAACCGCGTCATAACCCCATCTCTGCCCACTTTACCCCGTCTCCGCCCAGTTACGCCCCCGGAACACCTCTGGAACGCCCTCACAGAGGCCCTGCGCCAACCGAGCAATGCCGGCGCTCAACTGGCACACAGCTGGCGCTGCCAATGGTTGCAGCGGTGCCCGACCGTTGGTGTTGCTGCTTGCGCCGGCCGAGTACCATAGCCCCGATGCGGATGTGCTTTACGGCACGTTCGCGACAGCATTCGGCCGGTGCAAGTGCACAGCGCTGGCACTAAGGGGGGTATAGGATTGCGCTGCCCGAGTGATGATGGCTGAGATCTGGTCTGAAGCTACTGTTTGTTTAATGCCAGTTCCGTGGATAATAAGGCCAGCCTGATCCAGGATTTCATCCTGGCAGAAGGTGCTGACCAGGCTTGTGTCATGAAAATTTGGTAGGAAGAAACTGGGGAATGTTCAGTCTGTCCCAGGCGTGTCCGCCAAGTTTCTGTGTGCTTCAGCAGCTGTGTCTGCAGGGTCAGGGACATAGAGTTGTGGTGGTCTACAGGGAAACCATCTCCCTCTCTAGGTACCCTGTTCAGCAGAGTATCAAGTTTGGAGTGTCTTGACATGATACTGACTGGGCAAGGCAGGGCAGGGATTATATTAAATCTCTGATCAGGCCAAAGGCCCATTTAGTCCTGTTTCCTGTATCTCACAGTGGCCCACTAGATGCCTCAGGGAGCACACAAGACAAACAGATGCCTGCATCCTGTTGCCACTCCCTTGCACCTGGCATTCCGAGGTAGCCTATTGGTGTACTGTCTGCCTTGCTGCCCAATAAACTCCCTGCCTGAGCTGGCAGGATTATCTCAAGGGTGGCATTGGCCTGCCCCCAGCTAGTGGTACTGAGGGACTTCAATGAACACACCTGCCCCCCCCAGACAAGGTGCAGCTCAGGATTTCATGGCTGCCATGGCAACCATAGGCCTGTCTCAGCTTATCCCAGCCCCAGTGCAGGTGGCTGAACGCATGTTAGACCTGGTAAAAAGATGGTAATCTTGTAGTGGAGATTAACATCATTCCTTTGCCAGGGACAGATCACTTCCTGACAGGCAGAATAGTTGCCATTCCTTTCCCCTGCTGAGGTGGAGGACCAATTTGTATGGTCTGATGCCCAAAGGCTGATGGATCCTGATGATCTTCTGAAGACTTTGGGTGAATTGCCCGCTGTTGGAGCTGGCAATTCCTCTGCAGCTCTGGTTGACTTCTGGAATGAGGACATGACTAGAGCAGTGGATCAGTGTGAGTGCTTCTACTGGTCACTGGTGGCCTCCAAGCGCCAGCGCAACTAACAGCCTAACAGCCTCCCAGTGTGGTGGAGACATGCCTTATGGCACGTTTGCGATACTTCTGGGTTGGCGCAAGGGACTTGCCCATCTGCCTCTCAAGATTGCACCTTTTGGTTCTTGGATCTGAAAATACTTCCGTATCATGCTGTGATCCACATTTCAGAACTGTGGTCTAAATATGAATAATCATAGTGGTGTTTTTTTTAAGAATAACAAATGCAGCTTTGCCCTCTACATGTTATTTAGACATTCATATGTAACTGAAGATTGGAAATTATCTTCACAAAATGGTTTGCAAAGAATGCATTTGTGATAAAAGCAGGACAGGTCTTTTCATTCTTGGTAGCATACAAAAATAGTTAAGATATTTATAGAGAATGAGGCTTTACAGAGTAACCACAGTTCTGGTTTCTCAAGGTTTATTCCCCCCCCCCACTACATTAGGTTTTAAAGGTTGCATATATACTTGGCATTTATATGAAACAAGTTCAAGGTTGAATCTGCATTCCTTATAAAGTGATCATAGACCCAGGGTGGGTTTTTTTGTTTTGTTTTGTATTTTAAACACCCAGCAATTACTTCAGTGAATATCCATTCAGGTTAAGAATTTTCATCTTTGCTGTTGCCATAGCAATCTGCTCCCCTGTCACTACTGTATTAAAAATCCATTCTGCTGCCATTATTGAATGTGTAACAGACAAAAACATTTCTTTAAAATAGCTTTAGGTGTCTTATTTGCAACAGAAAACAGTAGGTGCCTCTTAGAAATGTGTGTATATATACACTTGTGTTTAAAAAAAAAGATTAGTGTAGTTGTAATATAGCAGCAAATGTTTGTTGCAGAGGCAACAGCTCAAAATAGCAAGTGCACAATACCAAAGTTTTGCTGAAGCTCACGTTATTGATTTAATTTTTAATTCTATGGCAGCAGGCTCCAAACTGGATGCTCTGGGCAGTTGTGCCTATTGCCCATCATCATCCGGGCGGACGTGGTTGCCCAGTCTGTCCCTATGCACTGATCTGTGGGGCGGGAGGAAACAGAAACAGCAGCGTGGCGGAACCATAACTGCTGCTCGTGGAGGGAAGGGATTTCACCAAATACCAGCTCTGACCTGCGAGCCATAGTCTGGCAAGCCCTGCTATAAGGTAACAAACTCAGTGGAAGCAAATTTAAATTTGTCATGTGTGATGCTCTTGGAATAAAACCTTTGAGAAGCAATTGTTTAGCACATTCCTTTTATAAACCAAAGGAGAACGTACAGAGGCCCACAAACCAGTGGTGTCCCTAGCAACTGTTGCACCTGGGGCCACACCTCCAGGGGTGCCACCCCTCACCTGAAAGTGCTGGCTCCCACTACCTTCCCCTGTAGGTGTTCTGAAGACCAGGGAAGCTGCATGTGGCCTCCCCAGCCCTCAGAAAGCCTTCTTTGGGCCGAAAAACATTACTTCTGGTTTTCTGGTAAAAACCAGAAATGATTTTTTTCAGTCCACAAAAGGCCTTAGAAGGCCATGCGCAGCTTCCCTGGACTTCAGAACACCGCCAGGGAGAGTCAGTGGGCATGGGCGACCCTCAGGGTGGCACAGCTGGGGTGGGAACACCGCCTTCCCAGCTGTGCCATCCAGGGTCACTTGCACCCATGGATTCCTCCCCCAGGAACCCCATTGCCACAAGCAGATTTTGCTTATGCTCCCACCTTGCCCAAGGTAGCTACATAACATGTTGCCTCTCTCCCCTTTGCCCCCTAACAATTAAAAAAAAACCCAACTGGCACCCACAGTAGAGAGTGCACCCATTCCCTTCTCCCATGACAGCTAGAGAGTTGAGCAAGCCAAGCCACAGTGTCCCCAACCCCTTACCTCCAGCTGCTTAGGCTGCAGCCTCCTTGCTTTGCTGCGTCCCACTTAAGATGACCTGCTAGATCATTTTAAAAAGGACTCGGAAAGAATGAGGAGGCGGAGGGGGGAACCTTGACTTATTTCTGAATCGACTGGGGTGGGGCAGGCAGATGGAGAGGCAGTCATGGCATGAGGGTTTTTTTCCTCTGCTGCCAGGCATCTCATCCCCACTCACTCGGAGCAAGCGATTCATATTGGCACAGCTCGACCAACACAATCCTCCCTTACACAATATGACTTCACACCAATTTCCGGGCTCCTTGTACAAAACTTCACAGCTGCTGCTAAATCATTGCCCCTTGCTTGCAACACTCTCATTCAGCCAGCAGTTACAGATGTGACCCCCTCCAATACCTATTAACACCTCCAGCCTTTCTTTCACTCATCCTCCTGGTTCTCATGCCGTTACTTATTTCCTTTAAAACAAAAAACACCACCAATCTGTGACAAAATCCCCACCACGCAATGCACAACTGGTTGGTCACCCTAGTCCATTGCTGGTCCTCCTAGTTTCCTTCCCCCACAAACACCTGCTGCGCCGCCTGGGCATATAATATATCCCAATACAAGGAGAATGTAGACAGAGGAAAGATCAGAGGGACTAGAAGGGAATCTGCTGCCCTCTCCTGTCTCTTTGCTTTCAGCTGTCTTGCTCATCATAATGGGGATCACCTCTGGCTAAATATCAGGGCATCAATAGCTAAAAGCATCAATGTCAGAATATATATACAAGTATTCAACAAGTGACTAGACAGTGAAGGAGTGTCTCAAATTGCCTGATTATCACTGACCATTCTGTGCTTGTCACTATGCACAGTGCGCGCGTATGTGCATGTATGTATGTGCATGCGCACTCAAGGACTGGAGCAAAAAGCCCTTCATAAACCCTCCTTATATTCCAAAGCAGGAATATAAAGGAAGTATTTCTCTTTACCCAGGATCTAATTAGCCTGTGGAACTCTTTGCTCCAGGATATGGCGCCTGGTCTGGATGCCTTTGAAAGGGGACGATAGATGTATGGAGGCAAACTCCATCAAAAGCTACAAGACGTGATGGGTATGTGCAACCTTCTGGTTTAGAAGTCGGCTACCTCAGAGTGCCAGGTGCAAGGGAATGGTAACAGGATGCAGATGTCTGGCTGTCCTGTGTGCATCTGGTGGGTCGCTGTGACATACAAGAAGCTGGACTAGATGGGCCTTTGGCCTGATCCAGCGGGGCTCTTCTGATGTTATGTATACTATGTCCGTGACCTGCCTTACAAAGGCATTCCTGAGGTGGGTCGGTGGACAGAACAGAGAGGTTGAGACTTACAAAATTATGCAGGGGATGGATAGAGGGGTGTTCTTTTCCCATTTGCACAACACCAGAACCAGGGGTCACCCACTAAAATTGAGTGATGGGAGACTTACAACAGATAAGAAAAAATGATTTTGTACCCAGCAGGTAATTAATCTGTGGCACTTTTTGCCACAGGGTGTGGTGATGATGTCTGGCCTGGATGCCTTTAAAGGGGATGGGACAGATTTTGAGAAGAAAAGTCTATCACAGGTGACAAGTCATTATGGGTATAAGCAATCTCCTGGTCTTAAAGTGGGGCTTTCTCTGAACGCCAGGTGCAAGAAGCTGGACTAGATGGGCCCCTTTTGGTCTGATCCAGCGGGGCTCTTACTCCAGCTCTCTGTGCCAGGCAGCCCGCCCCCGGGGGGGACCTATTGGCAGCTCCGCCCACCACCAGACTCCCTCCCGCTGGCATCGACCTCCCTCCGCTCACACGGGCACGGGGTACCGCTTGCTCGGCGGGCGTTGTAGCAGCCGCGCCGCGCCTGGGGCGGCCCAGCAGCAGGCTGCCGTGGAGGCACCGAGCAGTCACCATGGCGACGTCGGGGAGCCAAGGGCTGAGACCGGGGTTGCTTCGCTCCCAGGGCGCTTGGAAGAACCTCGTGGCGGCGCCGCCGTCCCCATCCAGCGCCTGAGAAGGAGGCCAGGAGGAGACGGGCATTCAGGCTCGCCCGCCTCGCCCTCCTTCCCACCCAACCACCCAGCCACAGGCGAGGGCGCAAAGGGTCTTCCTTCCCCAGGTGCTCCCAGCTCCCTTACGGGGTTCCCCGTGCTGTAGCCGCCGCCACCGACCCCGGATGCACCGCGATTGCGCACCAGCTACAAAGAGATTTGCACGCGGTGTGGACGGTGCTGGATCACGCCTCACACTGGTCGCCCCGGGAAAGCCTGCGAGCCACTCGGCGCTCGCATCTCCGCCGCCCGAACATGCGCAGGACCCGCCTCGCCCAGCCGCAATGGTTCTTCGTGCCCGCTAGCAGGAGAGGAGAGGCACGCTAAGCCCGCGGCCTTCTGCACCGCGCGATTTGGAGGCTGCTTTCTGCCAGCGGACAATGGCCTCTCGCCGCCCCCCTGTCTTCTCCAGCAGCAATGGGCTGAACATGGGCAGCGTGGAGGACCGCGGCGTGTTTGCAAATGGCGGAGTGGCCCTCTAATCCGACTTAACTCAACAAAGGCCGCGCTGGCCTCCGTATAGCGCGCATTCGCGATCCCCTGCGCAAATAATGCAAGCGCAAGGCTGCAACTCAGTACTTCAGCTGGTTGCTTCTTTGAAATACGCCACGTGACGTGGATCCAGCCAAACAGAACAGGACTCGGGAAAACGGGAAAGGCTCCTGTGAAAAAAGGCGCAGAAGTGCTTTGTGCTGCTTCTATCCATTGCATTGAGACTTGTGCCAGAAAACTTCCCGATGGATTGTGCCATGGAAAGGCGCTCATTTACTCAAGAGCTAAATTCTCTAGGACTCGCAGCCCAATCCTATGCATGTCTATTCGGAAGTAGATCCCATTCTAATCAATGGGCTTAATGCCAGGTAAGCGTGCATAGGATGGCAGTCTTCTCCCAAGGAAGAATGCAAAGTGTTACTGCCTTTAGGAATCGTCCAAATAGCCCTGATTTGTATTTTCAGCAGTAATGTTTAATTACTTCAAATAATATCCTGCACAAATAGTCCCCTAATTCTTTGATGAAAATATCCATCAAGATATACTGCTTTACACATGATTCCCCTCCCTACAATGGGCTTCTTTTGACCACATCTGGGAATTTTAGCCAAGCCTGGGTTTTGTTAATTTGTCATGTATTGCAACATTATTTAATGCAATGACTATGTTTTTGATACAGAGTCGTGATGATGTTTTTACCGCAATTGCTGATAATTTACAAGCCCACAGAGCTTGCTATAACTGAAAACCTGACAGCAAACATGAACTGTTTTTTGTTTTTAGAAATCGTAAGGGCTATATTATTTTACTAAACCAGGGGTCTCCAAACTATGGCCGGGGTGTGTGTGCGTGCGCAAATCCAGCCTACCATAAAAAATTTTCCGACATCATTTCTCAGTTTAAGCAAAGTGTTGTTTCTTTACAATTGTCACATTTCTCTTTTGTTCTGAATCATATCATGCCAATTACAAAAAAAGATCAAAGTAAAACTTATTCATCTATCTATATATATAAAAAAGTGTGTGTGTGTGTATGTATGTATGTATGTATGTATGTATGTATGTATGTTCCACATAGGCTCCGCAATGCCTGGACTGATTCACGCCAAACTCGGCACGCGGGTGCCTTGGCCCCCCGAGACCGTCGCTGCGCGGTTTTGGAAGGGATTGCGCCCCCACGGGCGCGGGTACAAGCAAATTTGTGGTTCTCTATGGGTGGCTATGGGCTGAGCCGCAGCATTCCGAGGCTGCGATGATGTCATGATGAGATGCAAATGACATGCGGAATCTTCAGGCAGCAACTGAACTCTTTACAGTTGGAAGACAAACAGCAGCAAATAGGTTTCCCGCAGGCAAAGCGATACAGGGCCAGGGAAATGTGTTCTGAGGACATGTGGGCGGTCCCTGCTTGGCAGTGGACAGTTGGCACAAGGTGCTGTGGCTGTTGCTCTCACTCTGAAAGTTTACTTTCACTGTGTAATGTAAGGCAATTGGGCAGGTGCAACCAAAGGCTACAAAGATGAAACAACAGCGTACACAGGAAACACCTGAGGGGAAAAAAACACACGACTTGCAACGCTTCGTCACAGAGCTGCTACATCTAGAGCCACAGAAACAGTACAGCAGCGTGACAAAAGACTACACGATAAGAGAGACAGAGCTGCTACATCTAGAGCAACACAAACAGTACAGCAGCGTCACAAACGACTACAGGATATGAAACAGGGCTACTACATCTAAAGCAACAGAAACAGTACAGCAGCAGGGATGGGACATATAAACCCCCGGGCACACATGTGAGTGGGGTCAGGGATGGGACATATAAACACCCGGGCACACATGTGAGGGGGGGGTCAGGGATGGGACATATAAACACCCAGGCACACATGTGAGTGGGGGGGTCAGGGATGGGACATATAAACACCCGGGCACACATGTGAGTGGGGGGGTCAGGGATGGGACA
>JAJKFI010000003.1:1475890-1533237 GCA_029204185.1 Lerista edwardsae | reverse complement strand
ATAAACACCCGGGCACACATGTGAGTGGGGGGGTCAGGGATGGGACAGATAAACACCCGGGCACACATGTGAGGGGGGGCAGGGATGGGACATATAAACGGGCCATCTGTATGCCTGGTGAGTGGGGGGGAGTCAGGGATGGCACCTATAAACACCTGGGCGAAGCCAGGTACATAAAAGCTAGTCTATATATATAAATCTTTTTTATATATAAAGAGCGTATGTATGCTCCACATAGGCTCCGCAACGCCTGGACCGATTCGCGCCAAACTCGGCACGCGGGTGCAAACTCGGCACGACGGGAGACCGTCGCTGCGCGGTTTTGGAACGGATCGCGCCCCCACGGGCGCGGGTACAAGCGAATTTGTGGTTCTCTGTGGGTGGCTATGGGCTGAGCCGCAGCATTCCGAGGCTCTGATGATGTCATGATGAGATGCAAAGTACATGCAAATGACATGCGGAATCTTCAGGCAGCAACTGAACTCTTTACAGTTGGAAGACAAACAGCAGCAAATAGGTTTCCCGCAGGCAAAGCGATACAGGGCCAGGGAAATGTGTTCTGTGGACATGTGGGCGGTCCCTGCTTGGCAGTGGACAGTTGGCACAAGGTGCTGTGGCTGTTGCTCTCTCTCTGAAAGTTTACTTTCACTGTGTAATGTAAGGCAATTGGGCAGGTGCAACCAAAGGCTACAAAGATGAAACAACAGCGTACACAGGAAACACCTGAGGGGAAAAAAAACACGACTTGCAACGCTTCTTTACAGAGCTGCTACATCTAGAGCCACAGAAACAGTACAGCAGCGTGACAAAAGACTACACGATAAGAGAGACAGAGCTGCTACATCTAGAGCAACACAAACAGTACAGCAGCGTCACAAACAACTAAATGTCCAAAATGACCGATATTAGTGTCAAATCAATAGTTTTCGGGGTCGCTAAGCTGATTGGTTACAGTCTCAATGACATTTAAGCCGACCTGTAGTTGAATAGAACGCACCCCTAGGGGTGCGAGTGGGAAGGGGGTGACATGTAAAAATAATTGAAAATGACCAATATTAGTGTCGAATCCATAGTTTTCGGGGTCACTGAGATGAACGGTGACACTCCTGATGCTGTTTAAGTCCACGTTCAGCCCCCATCAGCAGAAGAAAAATGTCCAAAATGACAGTGTCAAATCCATAGTTTTAGGGGTTGCTAGGCTGATTGGTGATTTAAGCCCAAGTGTAGTCGAATACAACGAACAGAACTCTGTAGAACCTTCTGGAAATTTTTAGAAATAATTATGCCCCGGTCTTGGACTCCAATCAAATACTTGCCATGTTACCAGGCGTAGTCACTGAATACAAGTCTATCGATACCGTGGTAGATGCCTATGAGGTCATTACTTTCCCATCAGACTTCCTAAACTCACTTGATCCGGATGCATTGCCACCACATCGTCTTTTACTTACAGTGGGATCTCCAATTATTTTACTACGGAACCTCGACCCGCCAAAACTTTGCAACGGCACAAGGCTGTGTGTCAAGAAGATGCTGGGTACTGTAATTGAAGCGACTATCTTAACATGAAAGGGAGACGGTGAAACAGTTTTTATCCCACAGATACCACTCATTCCGACAGATCTCCCTTTTAACTTTAAGAGATTGCAATTTCCAGTGAGATTTGCATTCTCGATCACGATCAACAAGTCACAGGGACAGTCTATTAAGTACTGCGGAGTGGATTGGAGATCACTATGTTTCTCCCACGGACAACTTTATGTTGCTTGCTCAAGGGTGGATTCACCCAAGAATTAATTTATTCTTGCTCCTGGAGGTGAAACTAAAAATGTTGTTTATAATCAAGTTCTGAGTTAAATTAATATTATAGTGAATGTGTAAAAGATTTTACTTTATAATTTTTATACTTTACTTATACTTTTAATTTCCTGTACATAAAATTACTTCAGTTTTACACTATAGATAGAATTCA
This sequence comes from Lerista edwardsae, assembly GCA_029204185.1. Lineage (NCBI taxonomy): Eukaryota > Metazoa > Chordata > Lepidosauria > Squamata > Scincidae > Lerista > Lerista edwardsae. The sequence continues at coordinate 1,531,265 of JAJKFI010000003.1, read as the reverse complement.
TTCCTTTTCCTGTCTAATAGAAGCTTGGGATAAATAAATACCCGGGCAACACTGGGTAAGGAGAAGCTAGTTCACTTATAAAACTGAGGGCACATTCCTAGCCAACTTTCCAACCCTGGGATAAGACAATGCAGCTCTGAGATAAGGGAACAAACATTCCCTTACCTTGAAGAGGCCTCTGTGACTAGCCCCCAACTGCAGGATGCAGCAGAAGCCCCATTGGCACAGCTATTCAGCGCTGAAAGGTGGTTAGAATTGAGCCCAGATTTTTTTAGTGTGTGAAAGTGTGTAAAATATACAATGTGGCCCTTATGCTGAAACATTTGGAGACCCTTGTGCAGTACTAATCAAATGGTCATCCACAAAAAGAACTGCTTTAAAAACCCCAACATTAAAAATCAAGGACTCATGAATGCAGCACACAGCATTAAGCCCACCAGCCAAACAACAGGGTAAGGCACCTGATCCTCCAAGAAAAAAGCCTAATGGACACACAAATCTTGTGCACTGATGCTGACAAAACCTGTCATTTTAATATTTCTTACACTGAATTCAGTGGCTTGTTGTGTGTATCTGTGACACAATGATGGCAATGGGATTTGCAGCCCAATCCTATCGTTGGCCTGTGCCAGTGGAATGTGTGTTGCACTATTGTGCACTGTCACAAAGCATCATAAAGTGCTTTGCGACAGCATTAGTAGCCAGTGGAAAGGCCAGAATCTTCCTGCATTTACTGGTGGCCATTGCAACAAGTAAGGCATTTGCACTCCCTATTGCCCCAAGCAGCGACACAATCCTGGGGATCACATCACTGCCTTGGCCCCACCCCACAAGCATTTACAGTGGCTCAAACTCTGCCCAAGAATTTGAAAACCACTGCTGTATAGGATTCCATCCCTAATGTAATTCTGTATAGGATTGCAGCCTTAATTTAAATGTGAAAACTACGGTATGTTTGAAAAACATTTTAAAACTGATAGTTTGATCAGTTTAATAGAATAGGTCCTGGGTTAGGCTTGTTAATATTTTTACATGTCATGTTAGTGAATTAATCATAAGTTGCTAAAAGTAGTGGATATGGAATTCCATTCGAACTTAAACAGGTATTTACTCTCAGGCTACACAAGCAGACAAATGCACATGCACAAATGCACTGTGAAGACAGGCGTCCTACTGGAAGCACTTCCTTATTCTTAAATTCAGCTGGCTGCCAGAGGGGGACAATCTTCATTCTTTCAAAACTGTTGCTTCAAGGGCACATTTTTGCTTCAGCAGAGTTGTTTTCACAGTAAAGGCAGCATGTGGGGAAAGAATGAAGATTGTCCCTCTTCCCACATGCTCTAATGGTCTCCGCCTCTCCCAGCTGTATTGGAGAAAGAAGAGGGGGTTCCCAAGAGGAAGCACACCTCCATGGCAAGCCCCTATGGATAGCAATCCTGGATAGCCCCCAAACAGCAAGTTGGAAGTTAACCAACAGAACTACAATTAATACTTGAAAAGCAGAAACACAGACTAACAGTAGACCACCTACATGCCATAATAAAAGCTTTATTCCCTCCACCATCAACAGAAGGCCCAGGTTGTTGCTGCAGCCATGACGGTACCCGCAACAGTACCATCAGCGGTACCCACCAGCACAAATGGGGCCAGTAATTTGGCAGCAGGGGTGGGCCATGGGCAGGGAAGGGGAGGATCGGGGCTAACCAGGAGCATGAAACTAGAGGTTCAACCAGTGGGTTCAGATTGGATAGACTCTTAAAGAACCTTCTGACCAATGGGTCAGAAACTAGAAGCATTATCTACCAGTGGCATCGTTAACCCCAGGAAGGAGGGGTACATTGCCTCCCCTGTGATGGAGTGCAGTTTTTCCGCCATCAGCACGCAGCAACCACCGCACAACAGACCCTCCCACCTGTCCTTGGTCCCACATGGTTCTAAACAGAGCTGTTTCCGGGGCAAGGGCTGCACATGCACAGGAGATGCCATCGCGTCACCTGGGCCCCAAGTACCACCCCCCCAGCTATATTACTGTTTACTGCCAAACAGAAGGCAGAAATGGTAGCCAAATGAACCTTTAGCACAGAGGTTGCCAAGCCCATCGATTTAAGAGGGATGCTACTGAATATTTAGGAAATTTTTTTACCACTTTTCCAGCGTCCAAACTGGTGTACAACATACAAAAAAGCATACAATATTTTAATAAAGGCATTAAATGAAAACCATTATAAGCAAAATGACACTAGAGCAGATTAAGATATAACACAGCTATAACATAAAAGCATCAACAGAAAGTGGTCCCTTGGAGGCTCCTCCTCCTTCCAAAGCTAAACACATAAGCATAAAAAGGGGCTCAAAATTCAGTGTAAAGAGGGTCAAAATCTTTATTAGAACTAGAGCAAAGCCTCCTTTTCCTCCTGCTTTGATAACAAACAACTATACACACAATACACAATTAACTAAGCTGGAGCAACTGCTTTGACCCCAAGGGCTATGTCAAAATTTTGGAAAAGATGCATAATTAAATTCACAATTGCACCCAACACATATTTCCCACGATTTAATAGCCTCCACTGTGGTTGATTTGAATAGTTCCTTGAAAAAAAGAATAGAAATTGATCAAACATAGCAGAACATCTTTCCTAATTAGATTTTCTTGCCAGGAGAAACAGTTTAGTTTTCTCCTTTAATGAACTTCTTTCTTTTTCCATTAATGCTCTACAGAGAGCCTGATAAAAGGCTCTCTGTGTTTCTGTGTTGGCAGAAACAACAAGCGTCACGACACGTGAGGTTAAAAAAAAAAAATCCTCAAACAAAAACTGCATCTGCCATGTTGTATTTCTGCCAAATGGGCATCCCAATCCTAAACTGCGTGTTTTTGTGTGTGGGAAGGTGGAACAGGGAGAATCAGGCTGGGAGGGGTCGGGTTGGCAGAGCCTAACCCCCATTCCCTGCCCGGGTAGCCCTACACAGGTGCCTAGATTTGCGCTATATAGCTAGTGCAGATCTGAGAAGCCCCATAGGGGTGACTGGGGCTTTACTTGGGTAAAGGGAAAACATCCCCTTATTCTGACAGCTACCTCCTAAGCTGCTTTGGATGCAGTGAAGACCATGCGGCCTAGCTGCACCAACACAGGTTATGATTGGGCTGCCCACAAGCCCTCCTACATGAGTAGAACTATTCCAGTTGATGCTGGCCTGATGCTGGTAAAATTGGGCTACATTGCCAGTGCAACTCTATTCTGGTGAATCTAAACCACCAGTGGAATTCCAGTTGGTATAAGCCCAAAATGGCCCAAAGATGTGGGTGGGATGGGGAGGAGCTGATATCCTAAATACCCTTTGGACAATAGATGTGCCCCCCCCCCAATGTTGGTGTAGCATTGTACCAACCCTGATGTTGACATAAGGCCAAGTACAACCACTAAAAACAATAGAGCTTCATCTGCTGACACTATACCACCTATAGTCACCTGCCTAAAGTGATATCTATATATATAAAAATGGACGTGGGTGTGTATGTATGCGGGTATGTGGGTATGTATGTTCCTTATACAAATCTCCGTCCCTTGACCCACGGCCACGAAACTTGGCACACAGGTTCCTTGCAGCCTGGAAGGAATCACTGCGGGGGTCAGACCCCCCTACGGCCCCCCGGTTTTCGGGGAGGGGGCCCAGATCGTCAGGAACCAAGGGGATTGCATGGGGCTACAGGTCTGCTGCCACCCTGTGGTCACAGACGATTCTGCAGGTTCTGTGGGAGGGCTGAGCAGCTCAGCTACCAGACAGAGGGAGAACAGAAAGCGAAACTAAATGCTTTTCCTGCATTGCCTGACTGGCCCAGGGTGGAAAAAGCAGGATCCAGGGAGTTCCAGCACCCAGTCGGATCTGAGAGGGGCCTATGTCCAGGGAGCTAACAGGCCACCTCTGCCTGTTTCTTATACTGCCACATGAGGATAGCAGGGCTATCCTGCCACAGGACCTGCACACAGTAAGTGGGACCTTCAGATTGCTCTCTTAGTTGATTGTGCCCCTGTTTCCTCATTCATTTCACAGTGATAGTGTGCATTTGGGGTTCCAGGTCATCAATACTGTTTTGTTTCAGGGACGAGTTCTATATGTCTAGATATGCATCTCACTATGTCATACTGTTGCGGGAGGTTTGTATATTTGTGTGTATGTTCCACCATTACTCTGGAACGCCTGGAACGATGTTCACCACATGTGGTGCACTTATTCCTTACGATCTGGACAGATATCCTGTGGGGGTAGGGCCCCCCTTACGCCCCCAGAGGTGGGGGTGCACTGCAGAACAAACTCATTCCTCCTCCTAATAGAGCCTGGGGATAATGTCTGCCCCCGGGCAACGCCGGGTCACAAAAAGCTAGTAATTTATAATTGATTAAAATGTGGCCTTGGAATAAAAACACATAACACCACTCTCTGTACTTTTTCTCCTTGGGGTAAAAACAAAATCTGCTAAAAAAATAAAACATTTAAGAACAAAGGGGGAGACCTCAAAAAGCCAGTCAGGCTGCATAAAAATCTTAGTAGCAAGTTGAAGATTTAAGAAGACGTGTAGGAAATGTAGGATGGGATTGATCACCAGGGAGGAGTACAGACAGGTCTTCTCTCACAAGGAGAATTGTGTAAATATCGATTTTGGTGAATGGTTGGAATTGCAGACATCCCCATACAGGTAATCTATATATATAAAATTTTGTGTGTGTGTGTGTGTGTGTGTGTGTGTGTGTGTGTGTGTGTGTTCCGCATAGGCTCCGCAACACCTGGAGTGACTGACACAAACTTGGCATGCGTGTGCCTTGTGGCCTGGCGACAAACACTGCGGGGGGCAGACCCCTCTAGCGCCCCCAGGGATGGGGGTGCGCAGGGAGCCCCATGTGAAAATGGTTGAAAACAGCTGAAATCGACGTTGAATCTGTAGTTCCTGGGGTCGCCGAGACGAGTGGCGACACTCCTGACGCTGTTTGAGTCCAGGTTTGGCCCCCATCGGTGTGGGGGGCAAGAAGGGGTGCAAAATAAAATGTCCACAATGACCGGCATCAGTGTCAAATCCACAGTTTTTGGTTTCGCTGAGCTGATTGGTGACAGTCCTGATGACATATGTTACCTGGGCAACACCGGGTTACAAAAAGCTAGTCTATATATGTAAAAGAGAATGTGTGTTTGTATGTACGTATATTCCGCATAGGCTCCACAACGCCTGGAGCGATTGACACCAAATTTGGCATGCATACGCCTTGCGGCCTGGCCACAAACACTGTGGGGGTCAGACCCCCCTAGCACCCCCGGCTGAAAACGGCTGAAATCGGCGTAGAATCCGTAGTTTCCGGGGTCGCCGAGATGGGCGGCGACTCTCCCAATGCCATTGGAGCCCGGGTTTGGCTCCCCCTCGGTGTGGGGGGCGAGAAGGGGTGCGAAACAAAACGTCCGCCATGCCCTGCTGGAACACCTGGAGCGATTGGCACCAAACTTGGCATGTGCAAGCCTTGCGGCCTGACCACAAACACTATGGGGGTCAGGCCGCCCTAGCGCCCCCGGGGGTGGGGGTGCACAGGGGGCCCCCCGTGAAAGCGATCGAAAATGACCAGTATCGGTGTCGAATCCGTAGTTTCCAGGGTCGCCGAGATGAGCGGCAACGCTCCTGACGCCGTTCGAGTCCGGGTTCAGCCCCCATCGGCATGGGGGGCGAGAAGGGGTGCAAAACAAAATGTCCACAATGATCTGCTGGAACACCTGGAGCGATGTGCACCAAACTTGGTACACGTATGCTTTATGGTCTGGCGACAAATACTGCGGGGGTATGACATCCCTAGCACCCCTATGGGTGGGGGTGCAAAGGGGGTGCCATGTAAAAATGATCGAAAAAGCGCCACATTAGTGTCGAGTCCATAGTTTCCGAGGTCGATGAGATGAGCGGTGACACTCCCGATGCCGTTTCAGTTCCCCATCAGCATGGGGGGTGAGAAGGGGTGAAAAATAAAATACGTGTGTGTGCGTATGTTCCAGCATAACTCTGGAATGCCTGGAGCAATTAACACCAAACTTGGTGCACTTGGTACACTTACGATCTGGGAAAAAATACTGTGGGGGTACGACACCGCTAGCACTCCTAGGGATGGGGGTGGGAAGGGGGTGCCATATAAAAATGATCAAGAACGCCCAATATTAGTGTCAAATCCATAGTTTTGGGGGTCGCTGAGCTGATTGGTAGAATTCATTCCTTTTCGTGTCTAATAGAAGCTTGGGATAAAGAAATACCCGGGCAACGCTGGGTAAGGAAAAGCTAGTGAAGATATAAATGAGACAAATTTGCAACTTAAGATAGATAGGGAACTAATTAAGAACCTCCTAACAGGCCAAGTCATTTGCATGACTTGCAAAACTGCATCCTAGAGTATTAAAGGGACTTGGGGATGTATCTTTGAGAAGCCCTGGAAGACGGGATGTGCCGCTAGACTGGAAGTGGGCTAATGTAATTCCAATCTTTAGAAGGAGGGAAAGGAGGACCTGGGAAATTCCAGACCCATCAGTCTGGTGACAATACTGATATTAGAACAAATTATACAACATACAGTCTGCACACATCTGGATAACAACTTGGTGATTAACAGAAGCCAACATGGATTTGTCAAAAAATAAATCTTGCCAGACAAATACTATCTCTTTTTTTGATTGGGTTACTAGCCTCCTGGACATCGGGTATCCAATGGATGTAATTTATCCTTACTTCAGCAAAGTGTTTTACTATTTATTTATTTGAATTTGACTCCGCCTTTCTTCCCAAAGGGCACCCAATGTGGCTCTCAACATATTAAAAATAGAGAGGCATCCCCCACCTCCTATCCACAGGAGTCCCCCATGGATTCGGAAACCACAGATATGGGGGGATTATGTAGAGTTTTACATAAACACTACAGAATGTGTGTACCCAGCAATGCCATTACATTTGTTTTCCTTTACTTTCTTTTACTGTCTTGCTTAATACAGGAAGATTTTCTTGTTTAACACAGGAAGTGAAATGCAAGCAGGCAGGCAGCCTGCATGCTAGAGGAAGGAGACTAAACAAGAAGCAGAAACTGTCCTGGTCAGACCTCATCTGGAATGTTGTGTCCAACTCTGGGCACCTCATTTTAAGAAGGATGCAACTAAACTAGAGCTGGATCGGCAAAGAGCGATGAGGATGATCAGAGGGCTGGAGAACAAGCCCCACAAGGAAAGGCTGAGAGACGATAGCACGATAGCACTCTTCAAATACCTGAATGGCTGTCATATGAAAGAAGGAACAGATTTGTTCTTAACTGCCTCTGAGAATAGAACAGATAGATACAAGTGGCAAGAAAGGAGATTCCTGTTGTATTTCATCCAGAATAAATTCTTCATGGTCAAGGCGGCTCGGCAGTGGAACAGATTGCTAAGCAGTGGTGTCATCTAAATGATTTAAGAACAGGTACTCACTTTTGATTGGCACGTGTCAGGACCCACTCACCAGAAGTGACGCCATAAGCCAGAAGTGATGTTGTGGCAGGAAGTGACATGAACAAAGCCCTTTTTGAGGCCTCAGATGATTTTAAACTGACCCAACAGTTGCAACAGTATTCCACAACACCCCCAGAACATGTTAAGGAGGCCTGGCATCATGTTAAAACCCCAGAGCAACTCATTTTTCAGTGGCAAGGAAAGGAAAGACTCCGCTCGCTGCCTGCCTGCCTGCCTGGCTCTGAGAACATGCAGGCAACTCAAACATGCAGGAAATTCAAACGTTGCAGAGGGCGGAGTCGACGAGTGGGCGAGCGAATGGGCGGGGCCAGCTGTAATCCTAGAAACCGGTACTCGCATACCCCCGCGTACCCCCTGCATGACATCACTGTTGCTAAGGGAAGTGGTAGATTCTCCTTCACTGGAGTTCTTCAAGCAGAGGCTCAGCCAGATGCCTGCTGTAGATGCTCTAGAAGAATTTCCTGTTACAAGCAGGGGGCTGGACTAGATGACCTTATGGATCGACTTCTATGAATCTATTATTCTCTTCAACTCTTTGAATCTGTGATTCTACTAGGGTTTTTTTTTTTTAAAGGAATGAATACCTTCATACTTGTAACAGTAAGCTTGTAAAAGCAAAAAAAATCACTCATGAGCAATTATCCTTTGATTTCAGAAGCCATTAGACAGCTTGCTGGGTTAAAAAAAAAATTAGCATTTTCCCCTGTATTGCTAAGTGGCAATACACTCAAAGAGCTGAATTGTATATTTAGTGAATTGTAATCAGCATTTTAATGAATAAGAAGGCATGGGGAATATGGGATGCATTTAATGGGAAAAGTCAAACTAGTAATATGAAACATTGTAGAAGCATCTGTGTATCATTCAGAGAAGGGGGGAGGGTAACTTTTTTTAATGAAACCCTCCCCCTCCCTTGCTATTCTCCTTCCCTCTCTCTATCTGAAACCACATCAGTGATCAAGGAAATAAGAACAAGGGACGCGATTCACAGCCAACTCTGTTCTCCTTACAGCAGATCAAGAAACTGAAATGGGAGGGTGCCTTTTCTGCAGTAGAAAGAAATCTCCAACATGACATTGTGTTTCCTTCTCCTCTTAATTAACTCGATTCTCCTGTCAAAAAAGACATTCTGTAATGCCGGCTCACCAAGCAGGCATCCATTTTGCATGTGTGGGCAAGCATCCATCTGACTGTGTGTGCAGATATACCAACAATCCTTATGGGAATCAAGAATCCCTGAATTGCATCCTTTAAATAACATCTGCTTAACAGATCAGTCTTGTTGTTTCTTCATTTGAGAAAATACTGCTCAGTAAACGGATCATAATAAGATGAAAGCTCATCGAGAGCCCTCTGAAGTTCTTCCACTACAACTTCAAGGTTGCTGCCTTGGGCCTTATTCTTGATGATTGGGAAGAACCTGCATCAAGTCTGAGAAAAGGCTATAAAAAGTTTCCTTTTTAAAAAAAAACACAACTTACAAAAAGTGCAGAAAACAATTTTTAGCTTGATCTGTTTAATACGCTGCAAGAGCATATAGGGAGTTTTCCCTTGACAGATGGTGTGATATTTAAATTGTTCTCCACAATGGCTCTCCTGTACCCTTAAACTGTAGTCTTACATTAGCGGCTCAAGAAATCTACATGCATTTGCTCTTTTCAGCTTCATTGATCTCTGCAATTTACCATCAACTTGCATGTTCATGAGATTTTTTGCATTTGTTTGGCTTATTTATAGGTATCTCAAGATAAAATCAAGTCTACAACACAATCTAACATAGCCACGTGTTTGTGTTTCTAATTTAAGTTCTGGAAAGGCAAAATGACATCATGGCAAAAGGGTCAGGAGAATATGAACCTCCTAAACATGTTTTAATGTGCAACTCAGTGTTCATTACACCGCTTCAGATGAGATACGCACATTTTTTGAGAGGTGAAGTTCAGAAAGTTTCAATAAATCACAGCAGCCCTTCAAAAGAGCACTGAAGGCAGCCCATGTTTACTCTTAATCTCTCCTTCCCTCCCTTTGTTTTTCTGAAGGCACAAACTCATTGCCTTCTTTAATAATGTTTTCCCTCCTCTGCATGAATGCCATTAAAGTTCACATTTTAATACCTTTCCAAGCCAAACATGAACTTGGAAGGCTTGTATATTTTCTCCTATTAAGTGTTACACTGTTTCATCGCAAGTGCAAAAAAGGGATAGACCCTGCTTCATTTATTTAAAAAACAGCAATCTGTAACTTATGGAATCTAATTTCAAATTCTCTCTTTACTTCAAATTCCCCCCTCAGACCCTAAGACCTTTTAAAAAACAAACAGTAATTTTGAAAATCTAATTTCAAAGAGGCTATTTGCAAATTTGTCTCCTACCCCCCAAGACCTGATCATATTTCTGCACTCCCTCTCTCCCCTAAAACTGAATTTCAAATGCATATCAAGATAGGTAGTGAATGAATGTAGAGGTTTAATAAACAAACACTCTTTCCAATCAAGTCATAATCTTTCTGAAATGGACAAGTGTAGTGCTAAGAAGACGGTAGCCTCACAAAAGACTCCCGACCATTCAAAATTAGATTTATCTGTATAGAAGAAGGCTTGAGAATAGTTGTGTTGTTGCCAACACTGCTCATTCACATGCACATGTGTGTTCCTACACGTGACATGCCTCAAACTGAACCAAGTTCTAGAGCAAGTGTCAAATTCAGCTGAATGTGACAGTTTTGGGATAATTGCAGCGGCATCATGCAGCCGGAACGCTGGGCGGGAGGAACGGGTGAGCGGCAGCCCGCCCGTTGCGTACCGCTCCATTTCGCCATCTTCCCCACCCCCGCGGGATCTTCCCCACGCCCGCCCAGCGTTCCGGCTGCATGACGCCGCTGGATAATTGACATTGGTGAGCAGTGCACACAACCTCGAAGTGTCTCAAAATTAGGCTACCAGTTACCAAGAGACAGTTTTTCAAAAGAAGATGGAGTATTAAAGAATATAGACGAAAAAGAAAAGAAAAGGCATGTTTACTTTCAGTTAGTTTGCAGATGCTGAAAACTGTGGATAATGAAATCCACAGTCCGACCTGTTTTCTGAGGCACAGGGTGGTCTTCAGAGTCGCAGGGAAGTTGTTGGTTCAAATACGCATGTTCTGAACCTGCAGGTGAGGAGGATCCACTGTAATAATAATAAACAATAACATGTGCCACTGATCTCTCCCAAACTGTGCTCAGGCCAGCCGCGTCTACCTGGAAATCTAGGCGCAAAGCTAGCTGGGGTGATGGAACCTGGATGTGGCTGACCCAAGTACAGTTTGGGGGAGATCAGCAGTGTGGATCAGAGGCTCCCTGGCAGAAAGGGAAGTTCTGTTCACCCAGGGAACAGATCCAGACATGTACCACATCCTACTTGTGGACTGGGGTATAAAGAGAGCTGATCTAGAGAACAGAGTGGCCCACTCTGAATGCAGATGGTTGGCTACTTGTAGATGATTGACACCCTGAAGCTATGCACTTCTGGTTCCATCAACAGAATGCACTGCCTGCTCAACCATGAAGCCGTATGATGCAGCTGACGTCAGGGCAAGTGGTGACAGGAGCAGCAGACGGGGGTGCCCTTCACCAGGTGTTTGTCGCCGCCTCCCTCCAGCCTAGAGTAGATGCAAGCTGCATTGATCCACTTCCTGCTCACTGAGGTTAAAATTCCACCTCCTTACCACCTATCTATCATCTGCATCCTTATCATATGGTTTTTTCAAACCTAGGTGTGGAACTTCTAGTTTTATTTATAGGAACTTCACAAACAATGGAGCTTTTTGACTTGCATGGTCCCTTTAAATGCAACAGGAAGTATCACAGGTTTGCAAAAACCATGTGACCGAGCATGGCAAGAGCCTTCCCCCCCCTCCAGAGCACTGTGGTAGAGGCAGTGGCAGCACCAGGCAGTACAAGGGATCGCATCACCTCTGATGGAATGTATAGCATAAACATTGCAGTACAAACTTTACAAACTTTTTAAATTGATAAACGTTTAATTAGTCGTCGATTCTGGCCAGTAGATCCTTAGTAAATTTTCAGTAAGGTAAAAGTTTCCCCACAACTTAATGGTCTAGTTGTGACCGACTGTAGGGGGCGGTGCTCATCTCCGTTTCTAAGCCTGTAGAGCCAGTGTTTGTCCGAGGACAAGCTTCTGTGGTCATGTGGCCAGCATGACTATACGCCGTAGCGCACAGAATGCCGTTACCTTCCCACCGAAGTGGTCCCTATTTATCTACTGGCATTTTTAGGTGCTTTTGAACTGCTAGGTTGGCAGGAGCCGGGATAAGCAACAGGAGCTCACTCCGTCGCATGGTTTCGAACTCCCAACCTTCTGGTCAAAAAGCCCTGCAGCAGCGGTTTAACCCGCAGCGCCACCATGTCCCAATTTGCAGTAGCCCTCAACATTTGTGCAGGTTATTTGACCTTTGTTGTTATATTGTTATTATCGCTTATGGGTGCCCATCTGGGAGAAAAGCAGGGTATATATTGCATTAATTAAATTTCAGGTCCAAGCAGCCTCTTCAGAATGGCACCTGATCTGCTGTGCATAGACAGCCAACATTAAGTGGTACTAAACATTATGCCATGTAATAACAGCATTTGAACAATTTTGTGTTGATCGAGTATTTTGATGTTTATTAACTTTGGTATGTGGATTTCAAAAATGCTATTATTTTGGGTATCACATGAATAGTTTTAGATTGTGAGCCCTTTTGGGACAGGGAGCCATTTAACTTTATTATTACTATCTGCCTGTAAACCGCTTTGTGAACTTCGTGTTGAAAAGCGGTATATAAGTACCTGTTGATTGATTGATTGATTGATAGTTTAGCCCACTGGTCTTCAACCTTTTTCATGCCACAACCACAATGAATAAATAAATGAAATAGGAAACTGGGAACCCACCATCAATCCCGCCCCCCTTTCAGAACCCAATCTGCCCACCCCACCCCTGTCAGTGCCCCCTCTCCACCCCTCTGTTACACCCTCCCAGCACTGTTCACTGTAACCAAATATCCTTACTAGAGAGAGCCAAAAGGGTAATCATGAAGCCTGGCACAAGTTAAAGCTACTTTAGTACAATTGCTAAAAATCTGAGCAGGACTGGAACACAATTTCCTGGTACCAGAAGAAATACACCAGATGCCTCCCCCTTCAACTAGTAGTGGTCTAATCCAGTGGTCTTCAACCTTGCTCATTCCTTTAAGTTGCTGTGATCCCACCAATGAGGCTTCACAACCCCACTGGAATCCCAACCCCATTAGGGTTGAAGAACAATGGTTTAACCACAATTTACACTATGCAGTTGTATAATACGACGTGTATTACAATGCACTGTTAGGCAAGAGGATAGATACACAAAATTTAAGATAAAAAAAAATGATGATACAAATAAAACCCCTAAGATTACCACTGGAATCAGCACCTCTAAATGTATAACATTTAGACATGTATAACATGTATAACATAAATGTATAACAGCCCACTCCTTTTCTTGGTGGCACCTAGAGGAGCAGCTGCGCCAAAATGGCAACACTGCATCCAGAGGCCACCAAGAACACTGCTGGGGTCTCCTCAGGGTAAGGAAGCATTTGCTCCGTTACCCCGAATAATGCCGCTGTAGTTCCAATGGGTTTCCGCTATTGAGTGAGCGCAGACTCGAGGAGACCTGTGCTGGGCCACCCAGCTTAGGGGGGGGGAATTAGGATCTGATGCCTGCTGCTGACCCCACCCTCACCACCACTCCCGTACTGGCCCGATCCTTCCCTTCCTCCACCCTCTGCCCCATTCTGCCCAATCCACCCCACCCAACTAGTGCCTACCGGGGAATGGTGCTGCGGCAAGGCTGGCCTTGTCCATTGTGCCACACTGAGGGTCAGCGCCAACTGGCGCAGCACTGCCCCAGTGCCAACGCTCCCTCCTCGCCAGGTGCCGTAAACATGCTTTACGGCATGTTTACAACACCCGGAGCTAGCAGTACACTCGTACCACCGGTGATAAAGCCTTTAGGATCAGGCTCTAAGACACATTAAAAATGTAACAACCATTTTTGTGTTCTACTTTTTTTAAAATGAAAAAGTGCCTCCTTATTAAAGTCAGGTATATTGGAACACACACAGAGAGAGAAAGAGAGAGAGAGAGGGAGATCTTGGATTTTAGTCAAATGAAACCCTGGTGCATTGCTAAATATGGTTCAAACCTCTCTTTACTTGTAATTTTAGCAACACTGAAAAACTATACTGGGTTTTTTCCCCTCCAACCGGTAGAATGCATTGATTGGGCATTGTCTCCAGGGAGAAGTATAGTAACATTGCCTTTTTTTTTTCTTCCTTCCTTTGTAAGTATTGCATAGAACTGGCAGGCATCAAGTGAACTTTTCAAAGGCCTGATGTGAAAGGAGCATATTGCTGTACTACAGCTATAAAAGAAGAATTCTGTGATCAACGTGTTAATTAAAATAACTCATGTGGAGTGCCTTTTCAAAAATAAATAACTCAAGGCCATTTACTCTGCTCTGGAGACCTACAATACGGTACTTTCCTTTGGTTGTTGATGGCAGAATGAAAGTGTTCTGCTCATGCAGTGTCCTGATAATGCATGTTTCAGTCCACCACATAGAGGAGATAATTTATAGGAGAATAAGTTTCTCTGTTCCCATTTCATCAACACCCACTGAACAACCGTGCCTAGCTAAAAGGGTCACAGTGCCATATCGTCACACTACATTTGCAGTTTCTTCACACCTGAAAGCCCTGCTTCATAAAAATGTCTTTTGTCTTCATAAGTAATCGTAATAGTTATGCATAACTTGCACAGACAGCTATGTTAACATATGAAGGGAAAGATATTAAGAACATCTTTAAGAACAAGAAGAGGAGCCTTGTTAGACCAGTCAAACCTCTTTCTAGTCCACCATCCAGCCAAGAGCTTCTTAGGTGTGAGGCATGAGAACAGCAGCCCTCTCCTTGGTTTGTGCCCAGCAACTAGTGTTCAGAGATAGACCACCTCTGACTGTGGGGGTCCCATTTTGCTATCATCGGGGGGGGGGGGGTAAGAGGCCTCTCAATGAATTTGTCTAATCCCCTTTAAAGCCATTGTTATTTTAAACAAAGAATAACCAATGTGAATTTCCAAAGGACTTGACCAATGCTCCCTTCCGCAGGTGGAACTCGAGAAATACCATTGGCTACACTGGCATACCTGCCCCACCAGGATAATGTGGGGGACCTCAAACAGTCAGACTCTTGAGAATATGAAGATGTTTCTGTTTAGGATGCACTGGATATTGATGTGATTGAATGACATTCTAACTGAACGTAATTTTTTAATTGTTTCTTTTTTTAAAAAAAATGTTTTTAATGTTTTTCTGTTTTATTAAAGGTAAAGGTTTCCCCACAACCAAATGGTCTAGTCGTGACCGACTGTAGGGGGCGGTGCTCATCTCCATTTCTAAGCTGAAGAGCCGGCGTTCATCCGAGGACAAGTTTCCATGGTCATGTGGCCGGTATGACTATCCGCCAAGGCGCACGGAACGCCGTTACCTTCCCACCGAAGTGGTCCCTATTTATCTACTGGCATTTTTAGGTGCTTTTGAACTGCTAGGTTGGCAGGAGCCGGGATAAGCAACGGGAGCTCACTCCGTCACGCAGTCTCAAACTCCCAACCTTGCGGTTGAAAGCCCAGCAACAGCAGATTAACTCGCTGCGCCACCACGTCCCCTTCTGTTTTATTATTGCTTTTTAAATGTTGTATGCCCACCAAGACATCTAAGCCAGTGGCCACATACTGTATTTTATCTGTCCTGAATCTACCACCAATCAGCTTTACTGGGTGACCAGAGTTCCAGTCTTATAAGGGAAGAAGAAAATATTATCTGGTTTTTTTTCATAGTATTCCTAATTTTACAAGCCTCTATGTCAGTGGTTCTCAATCTTTTTAGATCGGGATCCACTTTTTAAAATGGCACTCATGCTGGAACCCACCAGAAGTGATGCCATAGTCAGAAGTGACATCAACAAGCAGGAAGCGCCATCATTGTAACATAATGATGTTACCCCTGCTAACTGGGCAAGAGACACTTTTTCAAGTGGTGTTCCTCTTATATTTAGCAGCGGGAGAGTAATTGTCCCTCCTCACCCCTGCGCAGTGTCTTTTCTAGTGGCTGTTGCTGGTGGTGTTCTGCATTTTTTTTAGATTGTGAGCCCTTTTGGGACAGGGAACCATTTAACTTTATTATTATTATTAGCCTGTAAACCGCTTTGTGAACTTTATGTTGAAAAGCAGTATATAAATACGACTGATTGATTGACTGATAATCAAATGATACTCCTGGAATTAAAACCGGCATCCTTGGACTGCAGCAATTGCCCAACCAGACAGAAAGCAAGATTAGGACAAAATATTATGCCAAAGCACTGAACTTAAAACGAATTTTTAAAAAACCACTGGAAAATTCAAACTGTTAACACTCACAAAAAGAATATAACTAGTAGAGTAAGGTTTGCAGCTTTCCAGATGATTGCTCCCAGCAGCCCACCTGACATCAGGTCATGACCACCAGGTGGTTCCTGACTCACAGTGTGTGAAACACAGCTGCATAATGTTCCCTTCACAGCCATTCCAGAAGTGAAATGCAGATAAAACTTTAGCAAAAACCAACTAGATAAGTAGCATGTGACTATGCTGAGAAAACCAATGGTCAACTGATTACTTTTCATTGCTTGTAGGCACCTCTACATCTTACTTTCTTTGTCAGAAGCCAAAAAAATCAGTATTTCTAATTATGTCTATTTGCAGGATTTATACAGGCCCAAAGAAAGACAGAGAAGGTGCTTGCCAAAATGGGACAGTGGAACAGAAAGAACAATTGAGGCAATCAACAATAGGACTAGTTATAGAAGTTTGAGAACATTATTCTAGAGGTGAAACTTTGCCAATATTATACTTGTATTAACCCCTTTCCAGCCCAAACCAGCCCAGCCCAGAACAGGCTGGACCTCGTGTTAGAGTTCTGCATGCAGAACATTTTAGGTTCCATATCTGACATCTCCACGTAGAGTAGGAAAAACACATGCTATAGCACCGCTTCCAGTCATAGGCAATACTAAGCTCAATAGACCACTAGCATATGATAGATGTATTTGTATTTTTACTGCGCAAAATTTTTTTCGGGTAGGTCAAAGACACATAAGAACAGTGGCGTAGCAACAGGAGGAGCGGAGCGTGGGTAAGTACTACAGCACCGCAACATGCCGTGTAATCAACCCTTCCCATTCACCGTTGGAGCCATTCCAGGCGGCGATGGTGATACATAGGCACCTGCCTCACCAAACAGGGCATTGCCGTTGGTGTCTGGAATGGCTCCAACAGCGAGTGCAAGGGGCTGCTTACACAGCGTGAGTACTGCATGTGCATGTGGCACATGCAGTACTTACCATTTTGCACCCCATCTAGCTACACTACTGGGTTTGGCGTATTCTGGGACAGGAAGGGGGGTGGCAGGGGGTGGGAAGTGGAAGTGCGCTGGAGGGGTTGGATCCAAGAATGTTAGATAACTGGATAGGCCATGTCGTCACATTCTTGAAGCCGTGGACTTACTAAAATGGCTGACTCAGATCATTGCCGCGAAGGAGGAGGATTGCCGCCGGAGGGGCTCTCTCGCTCGCACGGCGCACGTGTAAAAGTTAATTTCAACGTCTTTAAGCATGCCTGCGTGTTCTGCATACGGGTGTGCGAATCGCTGGACGAAAAATGGGACTTAATTTCCACGGAAAGATTCATGTATTCACATTACATTGGCTCAATAAAACGACCGGTAATATTTTCGAAATTCTGAACATTAACAGACATTTTTTTAATGGGGCATGGCCATTTTATTCCTGCTTGTGTAGATTTCAAAAAATAGGTCTGTCAAAACAGTGCAATCTGAGTTAAAATAGACAGCATTTCGTCCGGTGTGTTCAGTAATATAATTACGCGGAATTAAACCTTGGAATTGCATATTAACTCATAATATGGTTACCACTGACGTTTCTCCACGATCACACGTTGTTATTTTGGTAAGTTTTTACTTCAGGAGTAAACGATTCAGCCCTAAACATCATGCGAAAACCCATTGGAAATGCTTGGAATGAGCAATGTTTTGGACATACTGTCATGGCCGCTAAGCCCGCCTACTGGAGTCAATGTGTTCCCATTCATTCTAAAGGGAGGGCCTAGCCCTGGTTGGATCTGGGCAGCAAAGTGCACGCCAAATCCTATTGCCCATTTTTCAGCCTGCCCCCACCCCCTTTCTTGGATTTGTCTCTGCTACACAGCTGCTGTGGATTTGAGGAGACCCATAGGTTGGCCTTCTCTTCACGTCACCACCACCACAGCAGAAGGCAATGCATGTTCTGCAGGCCCAGCCTTATGCTATAGCATGGTGGGCGATAGTATTGGGCTGCTAGTTTGGAGCCCAATAGTCTGGTATCACAAAATAAATGTTGCTTCACAGTAAGAAAACCAACTGTTTCCCTCCCCCTAGATCAGAAAAGATTCTTGTTCTGTCTGAAACCCTCATATAGATCAATGGTATCCAAACTTTTCAGTATGAGGGCCACATAAATGAATGAATTCTAAACGAATAAATAAGTTTTACTTGGATCTTTTTTTATGACCAACATGAATATGATTCAGAACAAAAGAGAAATGTGACAATTACAAAGAAACAATGCCGTGCTTAAACTGAGGAATGCTATATAATGAGTAGGGGGGGTGTTGTTAAAAACACAAAACCCCACCTTTTTGGAGTCAAAACATCCAAATAAAAACACAGAATGCCGCATTTTGCTGTTAAAGATATTTTCCAGAAATGAAAATTGATTACTTTTCCAATTCGAAATGATACTGTGGCTGCATCTGCTGACACTATATCACCTACCTACTATACTTTTAAAGCTTACTCGGCCCCAGCACTGCCTGGAGGCTTCAGTGCAACTGACTAGCAGTGACTGCCAGGGACTAACGGAGGCCCGAGTGCACCCATGGCAGGCTACGAAACCGCGCCCCCCAGGATGTTGCCCTGCCCCGTGCATGCCTCCCTGCACCTGGAATAGCTCCATTTCAGAGCATAATGGAGGTGAGGGAGGGGTGGGCAGAACAGCGCACGGTTTCCTCTGCGGACTCTGCGCAATGGCGCCCCGCCGCCCCTCCACTGCCTGGCGCCCATGGCTCATGCCACCCCAGGCTACAGGGTAAATACGCCTCTGGTGACTGCATCACTTGCAGGCATCACATCCTTTTTGGGTGGGAGGAGAGGGTGTTCCTGGGGGGAGGGGTGGAATGGGAGTGGGACCGGTGGTGACTCTCACCACCAGTTCCCAACTTCCATGTAGGGCTGCATGACCCTACATGGTGGTTCTCACCTCTGCACCGGCTAAATAGTCAGCACAGTGACAAGTAGATGCTCACCTGCTTGCGTCCTTATTGTGCGGGAAGGGGACGAATGCGCCCTTCTCCTGCAGAGCCTCCTATAGCTGCCTGGCTGCTTCAGAATGTCGAGGTGGCCACCTGGCTACTGCTGCTCGCTCCGACGGATAGGCAGCCCAGTCCTGAATTGCAGAACAGTGCAGAATTGTTCTGAATTGCAGAACAATTGCAGAACAGTGAACGCAATTCTTCATCCTGCTGCCTCTCCAAATTATCTCCACGTAGAAAATCAAAGTGTTCTAGTTTACCTTTCTCCCCGATACTGTAATTTTCCACATGCAGAGAGAATATTTTTGGATTTTTTTTTGTCTGCCCAAGGAAGCAGTTGGGCACAGTTGTCAAACTTGAACCACTTTCTTCTTAAAGAAATTCACTGGCTTGAACGTCTTTTCCCTCCATATTCAACTTGTGCTATACTGTATTCACTTTTATCCCATTTTTGTTTGGCTTTAGTCTGAAGCTTCATATTCTGGCTTTTTTAAAATGCAAATTTGAAGAAGAAAGACCTTCTTTGACCTGGATTTGGAGGCATCTGTGATGGCCGGCTTCACTGATCCCAGCTGAACATGGTGCATTTAATTGATGAAATAATAATGATGAACCGTGCCTGAACTCATGCTGGTGACTACTCGGAGCAGAAGCTGTGATAAATCATGCTGTGCCTGTTCCTTGACTTACGTTGCCTTTCTGCTTGCTTGGTTCGCTCAAGTGTTGTGTTCAGTATTGTCATTTTAAAACTTTCCAGCCGTTCTTCTAATGAACATAAAGAGAACATTGTTCTGACTTTTTAAGAAACCCCATTTTACTATAAACTGGCTTAAGCCGAATTAAATGGAAAAGCTTTCCCTTTATAGCTACCCAAAGGAAAGGTTCACATCAAACTGCAAAACAAATGCAACAGCAAGGCAGCAGCATATGTACAATGGGGGAAGGGGTGTCTGTTAAGGCTGAAAGCCTTTTAAATCTTAATGCATTGATGACAATGCACATGCATGCACAAAACATGCATGGTGAGTTTTTAATGCAGGAGAGAATGTCCATTATTTCCAAAGCCTGTTAAATCAAGGATTCACTGTAATGGCTTTTTTTATTATTATTATTGATTGATTTTTTGCTAGATTAGAAATGCTACATACATTTCAACTGCCTCTGGAAGCTATTCAGTTCTGCATAACCTTTGCGGTTCTTATGGGAACTAACACTGAACACGATCAGATGTTTGGAATCTGTGTAGAATCAATGAAGAACAGAACCAGGCCAATCCATAGGCTCTGGGTACACGGAATAGTCACAATATGGAGGATGGGTGGATCAGAAATGTAGCCAGAAGGAGGTGGTACGGTAAGTATGGCAGGTGCCACTGTGTGCCGTTTAAGTGGCCCCTTCCCCCTTGCCATCAGAGCCGTTTGGAGCAGCAACAGCAACACACAGGTGCTCATGTGCCTGCGCATTGCCATTGCAGCTCCAAATGGCTCCAATGGTGACAGGGAGGGGCCACTTACATGGCACATGGTGGCACCTGCCATACTTACAGCACTGTCCTCCCAGCTACGGTTCTGGGGTGGATTGAGGGCCAGGAAGGGAGAGAGGCGATCAGTAGAACTGCTGCTGCCGCCTTCTCAACCTTGACACACACACACCCTTTCCACACCATTCTTTTCCTCCCTGTTTTTCCCACCCCCCTCCGCTCACTACCCTCCCATCCCCCTGTGCTGACTTACCAGTGCTGGAGCTTTTCAGGAGGCCCCTGGCATGTGGCCACGGCCCAGCTGCACAGAATGGTGGGTCATGTTTTGTGACAGCAATAAAGCATACAGGCTCGTAGGATTGGGCTCTGATTAGTCACCAAGCAAATGAGCCAATGTCCACTTGCCTGCCTGCTCCCCTGCAGTTGTGTGAGATGAAAATTGTGTATACAGGCATGCCCCAGTATCCGCTGGGGTTCTATTCCAAACCCCCTCATCCCGGGTATCTGAAACTGTGGCTATTGGGGATGCCTTTTTAAAGATAGGGAAACACCAGTGGTTTTGCTGCAGCAAAGTTTTAAAAAGTGATTTGTTTAATGTTCCTCTTTCTTCTTACTACGTGTCCCAGTATCCATGGTATCCATAGATAACTGAAACTGTGGATATAGAATCCATGTATACCAGGGCATGCTTGTACTCTATGTTATTCTTGAAAAATCCCTTAAATAAAAAAAAAATGTACTGTGTCCTTAAAAAGTAGAATCATGCTATGAGAACCACACAGGAACTGAGACGTTGTAGTGTGGCAGGAGTTTTGACTAGTTTAAACAGCATTTCTTTTTTCAGCAATTTGCTATGCGGCGGTAGAAGGTGAGGCAGAGTTCTTTGAAAAGTGCTGCCACTGCTGTGATTATGCAAAGACTTACAACCAGTGGTGGGATTCAAATAAATTAACAGCCAGTTCTATGGCCTTCAGGGCGGCCGCTGCCTTTCTTCCCTCTCCCAACCTAAAATTAGCAACTGGTTCTGCAGAATAGGTGAGAACTGGCTGAATCCCACCACTGCTTACAACCAGTAGTGTCATTCACAAACAAGCCGCCGGAACGCGAGGCGGGACTTACCGCCTGATTGGCTGGCCGTTTGTGACGCGTCGCTGCCTGCCCGACCTATGCGCGGTCACCCCTGGCTTCGGAGGGGGTGCCCACTTGCCTGGGGGGCGCACTGGGTGCCTAGGTGAGCCGCAGAGGGGCGCGCCACCCGGAGGGAGCCCCCGCGGCGGGCGGGCAGGCAGCAACGAGTCACAGACTGCCTGTCAATCAAGCCGTAAGTCCTGCCTTGCGTTCTGGCGGCTCGTTTGTGAATGACACTACTGCTTACAACCCACTGGCTTTGAGCAGCTGGAGCCCATGGGTTGTGTTTCCAGGATCACAGCCACTGCAGTAGCAGTGGCAGCACTTTTCAAAGAATTCCAGTGGGGTGGTTGTGTCTCACCTTCCACCCACACACCGCTGTTCTTTTTGGAGGAAGGTATTTAGTCTCCAGGCCAATTTACAGGGTGCACTTAGACACAACTGGCGGACATAATCCCCTGTTTGGGCTGACTTCAGCATGTGCTGTGACCCACCTGTTCTTGGCTTCTCCTCCATTTTGGTAGTAGGCACTCAGTGGGTGCAGCATTTTTGCAACCAATCCATTTGGTCTGGTGTGACTATCAGGCCATTGTTGGGAGAGCTCATTTCCAGTCTTTGAAATCTTCATGTGTTATGAGATTCATTTGTTGTTTCATGTTGACTTGCCTTTAAGGACAATATCCATTTTTGGCCTGGCAGGGGCTGGGCATTCAGACCCAATAATTAGAAGAGTCTTTCTCTTCTGCCCACCTCTGCAGGTTCAGGAACCTGGTGGTGGCAGAGGCTGATGTTTGACCATTTTATTTGACCATTACAGATGAACTGACTTCTTCCCAGGCCTTGTCCTGGCGCATACACAGGGCTTACTCCAGGTTGGTTAATACGTTTTTGGATTCCCAGAGGAGCTGGGACTGGCTACTTCTGAGAACGCACCTCATTTCTGTGTATCTGTCAGTTGCAGAAGCTTATCCATGCACACTGTTGGTGTGAAGCATGTCAGACTGTCCTTTTATGCCAAGACCAAAGGGTGCCCAACCCATGTGCAGATGATGTTAGTGTTCAGAAGGTCCGCCAGGCCTGGTCTTGTGCAGGTAATTCATCCTCTGAGTGACTAGTGCTCCCCAGTGACCCTGAAGCAGTGGTGAAGCAGTGGGCGGGCAGGAAAGCGCTGGAACGCGGTGTGATGCAACGGGCGGACTGCCGCTGAAAGGTAGGTCCCGCCCAGCGTACTGGGTGAATAACACCACTGCCCTGAAGCGGTTGAACCTTCTCATTCCCCAGAATGTGCATTGAACTGTCCCATTTAAAGTCTGCCTGTTAAAAGCTGCTTTTTTCCTGTGTCTTCTAGACTTACAGGATTTTAAAGTATTTTTTTATTGATAGGATTTTTATATCGCTTTTCTAAAAAAAAAATCCAAAGTGGTGTACTTTGTGGTGGCGTACAAGTGGTGTACGTAAAACAAAAACCATTAAAGTCACAGATTAGTTTAAAAGCAATTAGAACAATATAGAAAAAATAAGAACAGTTACTGCCCAAATTCCATGGGAACTGTTCAAACCAGTTCCCCGGGAAAGATCAATCAGTATTTATATGGCGCTTTTCAACACAAGTTCACAAAGCGGTTTACAGGCAAAAAATAATAAAATGAGGAAGTTAAATAGCTCCCTGTCCCAAAAGGGCTCACAATCTTTTTTTTTCTTTTTTTTTAATGCAGAACATGACAAGCAACAGCCATTAGAAAAGACACCGTGCTGAGATGAATTGGGATGGTTCTCATCCCCTGCTAAATAAAAGAGGACCATCACAGGCAGAAGGGCCTCTTGGCCCATTTAGCAGTAGTTAGAACAGAACTCACTCTCTCCCTCCCCCCCCTCTCTTCTAGAGATAGGGATGTTAGTGCAGGGATGCTGGAATGTCTTTAGCATAGTGAGACCCCCTATTTTGCAGGGTGGGGCAAATTCAGGAAACATCTTTGCCTGGACTTCTATGCCACTTTTCCCTGGGCTAGGCAGATATTTTGATGGTTGAGAATTCACTACAGCCCTGGCCATTTTAATCCTCCACCACCACCCCACACACACACACTGTGCCTGTCTCTTTATTATCTCTGCAATACTTAAACAAGTTGGGTGAAGAAGTTTGTCTATCTGCCACTTCCAAACAATATTTCACACTGTAGCATGTCACAGAAACAGATAGAAGCTCAGTCCAATCAAGGCCAAGGAGGACCATCAAGGGCGAAGAGGGGGTTGAATGATGTCCCAGACTGCTTTACATTCCCCAATAAATGGATTATTGCTGTTAAAGGCAATGGAAATCGTCATAACAAAATTCCAAACTATGGATCCCAAGAGTCTCTGAGGGTAGATGCCTTAGAATAGATATTGTAAAAGATACAGGCATGCCCCGATTTGGTATTCATGGTTTCAGTTATCCACAAATACCATGAATAATGTGATGCCTATTAAAAAGATAGGGGAACATTAAGTAAATATTTTTTCCTTGTTGCAGTAAAACTACTGATGTTCCCCAATCGGTAAATCCACTGTTTCAGGTATCCACGGTGGGGTCCAGAACAGAACCCCAGCAGGCATGCCTGTATACCAAAAGCTTCAAAAATGATGCTAGTTTAGAACTGAAAGCATATCACAAAACACCTGGTCTTAGAAAAGGATTCTGGATGATCTTTCAAAGAATGTAAACAGGACACAGTCTAATGGCTAAAAAGTCTGCTTTGGCCATTGCTTTCATCTTCTTAATCCAGCATAGCTCTTCTGCTTTAACATTGGCTCAGGGGCTCATTTATGGGGAAAAAAAAATACCAGCTCTCAGAATAATTTGTCTCCCCTACCTAAAGAAACTCATTAGTATTCTCACACAGTCATGTCAAAGGATTGCCTCTAGACTCTCTTTGTCTTTCAGAGGAGATGTTTCTTTAAGGTCATTGTGGAAAGAAAAGGGGGAAAAGATCATTTTGGGTATAGGATTTTTTGTGTGTCGCTGTGTTTGTTTTTGGTAGAACTGAGCCAAAACCACTCACAATGTGTTGCCAACATTTCAGAACATGATGGAAAAAAATGCATGCTTTTTTTTTTTTGGTGACTTTATGACACTCCTTACAAGAAAGTTCACTTATTCAAGCATTTGCCCTCATTTGTTTGCCCTCTCTATTGCACACAGTGATGTCAATATCTCTCATGTGACTAATCTGGGATGGAGGAAGAAACAGGAGCCAAGCAAAAAATTATGCTGAGGCAGCAAGCAACCTGGGTGGTGGGGTGGGGGTGGAATGACTATTTTCAAAATATAAATGATGGAGGTCGTGAAAATCACTCCACAGATAGTTCCTACTTCCTGTCCAAAACTGAAATTGGGGAATAGCCAGCATAGCTCAAGCTTGGGGTTTGTTTTTTGTTTAAAAAACAAACACACCTCATGTAGCCTACATCCAATGAGAAAACAGCCCTTTGACTTATTTTCAAGGTTTTATCTACACTTGATAAAAAAATCTTTATGTTGCATTGTAAGAATATATTTCACATCATGTTTCCTACATCCTTTCAAGCCCATTAAAAGTAACTAATAAACAACCCGAACCTGCTCAGAAGTAAGTCTCATTATAGTCAAAAGGTCTTACCCCCCCCCCAGGTGTGGACAGGATTGCAGCATTTGAAGTATCAATTTGCTAACTTAATCTACCAAATTACTGACTCCCACACAAGACATAATCAAAGCACTGGTAATATTGTGATTGGCCACAGAGCCCATCGTTGTCTCTGCATCTGTTACAAAAGAAAGACACAAATACGCTGGAAATCCAGGCTGCAGATTGTACCAATCAATGAGTGCGCTGGATTTCTTTTCTATGACGGACATTCTCAGAATGCCGATTCATCAAAATGGCAGTAGTTCCTCCCTGCGTCTTTATTGGAGGACAAAATGCGTGCCACGTCTTTAACCAAATTTACATGATTGTGCAGTTGACTTGGTACAAAGACTTTAAGATGATAATATGAACTGAATTTCAGAGCTGGCTATACTTGGAAAAAGGAAAGAGTGGAAGGGTGGGAGGCGGCCTTTGCTATGCTATCAGCATGGCTGTCCTTTCAGAATTCAGATAAGTACTGAAGGGCAAAGGACACGGTGCACTTGTATTACACATGAGCTTGCAGTGTTCTCTTTCCAGCAGATGCTGTGACTGTCACGACACTGGTTAAAAGCAGCATCGGACAACAGCACTGCTAGCAAAACACACACACATACAAGAAGCAAAACTATGTTGAAAAGGTAACTAACTGAAAATGGTATCTGCTTTGAATTATGCTTGGTTTCAGGGGCATAGCTAAAGAAGTGCAAGGGGGTGCAATTGCACCTGGCAACAAGCTTTAGGGGGGCAACATGCTGAGCTTGACTAGTGACCAAAATTGTGAAATCTTGGTACGTATGAATAATACCATCAAGTTATATACCATCCAATTCAGGATTTAATGCAGAATGCAATAAAACAAACCAGAGTGTAATATTTTCCCTCTATCAAAAGTTATGGCCAAAGAGAAAAAAGAAAATGAAAATACAACTGTCACGTTAAAATTGCGGTTTGCTAAAACCAGGGGCACACTGCTGGGAGGGGGCAAGATGTGGGTTCCCTCCTATTTTTCACTTTTTTAAAAAACTCAGGAGCTGGTACTTCCAGAAGTGCTGTCACTTCCTGTTGCCACATTACTTTCAGGGCATCACCTTGTCCTTCACACCAATCTGCACTTTCATTAGCTACGCCACCGCTTGGCTTTCTAAAATGCAGGATTCAAACTAAACACATTTGTAAGATTAAAGGACATTGGCATTTGTGATCTCTAACTCAGACTGCATTTAACAGGTATAGTATATATTTTCTCCAGTATTTTCAAGTCCCTGATGTGTTCCAACTGAAATCCACATCGGATGGGCAGCCTGATCCAACCAAAGACTCCCTCTGCTAATGCATCCCATGGGGCAGTTTGAGATCCCCGAGGCCTCCTTGAAACAAGGAACCAGGGATTGCCCTGGGGCAAGCTTCTGCTGCTCCAATGGGTCTACTCGGACCCATTGGAGCAGCTACTTTGCTGGCAGATGTCCAAGTGGACCCAGGTAGGTAGATATAGGCCAGGAAAGGGGGAAATGTATGCCACTGCCACCTCAACCACCTATGATGCACCCCTCTCCCCAGTCTCTGCCCTATTCTTTCCTCTCCCCACTCATTCCTCTCACCCACTGTCCACCTCCCCATTACCATGCTGACTTGTTGGCAGTATGGTTTCTTGAAAAGACAAGAGGGAAAAAACCAGGGGGTCTTGGATGCCCAGTGCACCACGGGGGTTCACTACAGCGTTTTGCCCCAAGATCCTCCAGGACCTGGTGTCGACCCTGGGGGGGGGGGGGTGCAGTCCAGAAACAATTTTATCACCTCATCAGGTTTTGATGCTCATGAAGCATTAGGTGCACCCCTTCAGAGTTAGGTGATATGTGTATTTCATCACTGGATATCTGACAAGTGAAAAATAATCCAACACCTTGAAATACAATGTGGAAGGTCTGTCTCTTTGCATGCCAGTGGAACATAGTAATTTAATGCGTTGATAGATTGCTTACTCATGACCATTTTGTTTGTGGAAAAGAAGCAATGGATGACGTTCTCAATGTCAATACTTCATAACATTCCTCCTGTAATAATCCACATTACCATTGAACTTTCAGTAGTCGTTTCAGATTGCAAATGCCTTTTATTCCAATGATACAGAAACGGCAAATGTAAATGAACACAATCAAATTAAAATATCTGATGTAAAACATTGAAGAGGCCAGTGGGAAGCACTGACCAGCAGACCATAAGCAGGTCAGTGAGGCAGACATTATGCTGCTTGCATTTTTCAACTCCATCAACTGAGTAGACATGCATAGGATTGTGCTGTTAATTGAATTTATTTACAGCCCAGTCAAACCTCAATGCAGTGGCGCTTGTGTGGACTATGCTGCATCTCTCGGGGGATTTTTAGCTACTCCTTGGGGTAAGGAGACATTGTCCCCTTGCCCTGGGGGTAAGGCCCAGCTGCAGCAAAGGGCCAACTCAGACCTGCGCCAGTGATACTGCATTAATCCGTTCACGCGGAACATACCTTTTGCAATGAATTCAAACTTTGAGAAACTTTGTGTAAAGAATGAAGGGAGCCACAATACCATCATCATCATAGGATAGAATAGAAATTTATTTGTCATTGTACACGTGTACACATGTACAACGAAATCAGGTGCTTTCGCATGGTAAAAACAACACAATACGCTACAACAAAAGCAAAAACAAAAACATCACATACAATCCCACTTTGCTTAAACTCTGCTCAACATATCGCTATACCACCGCATTTAGTCTAGACACTGCACCAGGATAAAAACTATGTTTTAATCTGTTTGTTTTTTGTTCTAATCGCCCTGTATCTTCTGCCTGATGGCAGTAGTTCAAAAAATCATCATCAACAACAACAGCCCACCAGATGCCTCAGGGAGCAAAGAAGACCAGATATTTGCATCCTTTTGCCCCTTCCTTCCACTTGGCATTCTGAGGTAGCCTACATTTAGAACCAGGAGGTTGTATGTACCTATCACAGCCTGTAGCCTGCAATGGATTTTTCCTCCATGAATCTGTCTTTCTAAAAGGCACCTAGGCCAGATGTCATCACCCTCTCCTGTGGCAAGGAGTTCCACAGATTAATTACCCACTAGGTAAAAAAGTATTTTCTTTTATCTGTTCTAACTCTTCTAACTCTTCCAACCAAGTGGATGTCCCCACATTCTGGTGTTGTGAAAGAGGGAAAAGAACAACTCTCTATCCGTTCTATCCACCCCCTTCATAATTTCATACATCTCTATCATGTACCCCCTCGGGTGCCTTTTTTCAAGACTGAAGAGCCCCAGATGCTGTAGCCTTTCCTCCTAAGGGAAGTGCCCCAGCCCAGTAATCATTTAGGTTGCTCTTTTCTGTACCTTTTCTACAGTAGTTCCACTATGAACTTTTTGAGATGTGGCGACCAGTGAAATACAAGAAGCTGGACCAGATGGACCTTTGGCTTGATCCAGCCGGGCTCTTCTGATGTACTATACAATAACAGTAACAAATAAGTAAAGGGAATGTAGTGGACAAGCTGAGTGGAAGAGCACAGGATTTGATACAATTACTTCTGCAGGACACTAGGGGGCAGTGTATTATCCAAGAGGAAGATGACTCAAATGCTACCTGTCTCAGACTTTTATGCTTGTTCTTTAAAGACAAAATTATCCCCTTACCCCGAGGAGACTTCCAGCCGCCTCCTAACCTGTGCTGGATATAGTGCAAACATCTTCTAGCTACCCTCTTCTAGCTACCCTTCCCATCACCTGGACTTTTACATTAATGTTGGACCCTGAGCACATCTTTCTTTTCTCCCCGTGACATCCAAATCCAGGTCAAAAGCAAACAAAAAGGACTGCACTGCTGTGCTTTGCCAATATAGAGATAAGCCTAAAAAATGGCTTGACCCTTCTGTTCTTTATGGCGAACCACATAAACACCAGCTTCAGTATTAACTGGTAGCTTTTCTGCTAGCTCTTTAATCTCCGGTTCGTGATCATGCATGCATCTGTACAAACAATGCCATCTTCTGGTGCTTCCTGGCAGTGAGAGAAGAAATACAAGTGTGTCTCACAAAACTGAAATGGTTGCCCTCTTTTGGTATGCACTGTTGATTATGTCGGGATGCAGCACATTAGTCCATGTGCAGAAAACCTGCATCTTTGTCAAAGAGAAAACTACAATTACGAAGTACACAAGGCAGCCAGGAACAAGGGAAACACTTCTCATTAAACTGTAGGGTGCTGTATAGTTTCAGAAGCATTCCCCCCCCCCCGAAAAAAATTTTTCCCACATAGTCCTCACTTCAATCTTCTAGGAAGTGAAACAAAAAAAGATCCTATAGGTTTGTTCCAAGAGTAGGGATAAAACAGATGGAGATCAAAAAGGTAAACCTGATTTTAGATCAAAGGGAGGGATGCAAAAATTGCTTTTTTGCTAAGAAAAAACTTAGGATAGACTTTTGGAACCTTGCTTGAGATATTTCTTATGTTTCCTACTCATTTTTAGTAACAGTACAGGTGGGCCTGCATTTTCTGCAGGTTCAACATCTGTGTATTTGACAATCCACGGCTGCCAAAATGCATCCCACCCCAGGGCAGTGATGGGATCTACAAACGACTTGGGGGAACGGAGGGTGGGACTTAGGCGGAACTACCGTTTGATTGGCAGCCCGTCTGTGCACTTCCGCTTTCGTTCCGCTCGCCCCGCGGCCGTCCCTGGCCTCGGAGGGGGCGCCTGCTCGCCTGGGGGGGGAAGGGTGGCAGGGCGAGCGGAACGAAAGTGGAAGTGCACGGACGGGCTGCCAATCAAACGGTAGTCCCGCCTAAGTCCCACCCTCCGTTCCCCCAGGTCGTTTGTAGATCCCATTGCTGCCCCAGGGCCCTCTGAAACTGAGAGCGTGTGGCCTTGCTGACCCTCAGAATGCCCAGAACAGGTGAAAAAACCACAACTACTTGTTTCCTCAGGAAAGGGAAAGTTGCATGTTTATCCTCATATAAGGCGTTCTGATGCTTCGGAAAGCTGGGCCTCAGAATGCCTTATAAGGGCACAAAAACGCAACTTTTGGTTTCCTGAGGAAACCCAAAGTTGTGGGTTTTGGCCTGTTTCAGGCATTGTGAGAGCCAGCAAGGTGTGCAGTTGCGCACAGCCTCCCTGCCCCCCCCAAACCCAAAAAACTCTCTGGTTCAGAGGATTAGTGGACCAAACTGCAGGCTTGAATATCATGGATTTCTTTATCCACAGGGGCTCCTGCAATGGAACCCCTTGTGGATAACGAGAGCCCACTGTATTTAATTAATAATTAAAGGGTATAAATAAGATTGTGTTTAGAATCAAACCTCTCATTCCGCCTCACTCTCGACTTTGAGGGGATCCATGGCAAGAGTATGTAATCCCAATAGCATAGCTAGAGAGGGAGCAGCAAGTTAGTATTACAGATACCAAAACGCGCCTTTGTAAGTGGCCCTTCCCACTCGTTGGAGCCATTCTGGGCAGCAACAGGCACATCAGCACAATGATGTCACTTTCTACAGAGCCATTGGACAATTAATACAAAGCTCACAACCCAACCCTATGTAACAGCGTTGTACAGCATCACACAGCATTGCAGTCAGTATATTATAAGGAAGTTTCAGGCCCAAAAGATCTGAACAGGCCCCGGGGTAAGCCCCTGCCATCTGAATGGGTCTACTTCAACCTGCGCCAGCTGGTGCAAGTCTGAGTTAACTCTGGAAGGCAGATCAAAGCCTGGAAGGGAGTAGGATATTGGCCCGTCTCCTCCCTGTTCCTCCCCCCTCCCTGCCTCCCTTCTTGACCTTTCACTGACTAAATATTTATTTACCTAGCGTGTAGTTCATCATTGGAACTCCTTGCCACAAGATGTGGTGATGACCCCTAGCCTTTAAAGGGGATTGGCAGATTTATGGAGGAAAACTCCATCACAGGTTACAAACCACGATGGGTACATGCAACATCCTGGTTTTAGAAGCAGGCTACCTCAGAATGCCAGATGCAAGGGAGTAGCAATAGGATGCAGGCATCTTGTTGCCTTGTGTGCTCCCCGAGGCAAATGGTAGGCCATTGTGAGATGGAAGCTGGACTAGGTGGGCCCTTGGTTGATCTAGTGCGGCTCTTACGTTCTTAGGACTTATTCGCATCAGGACACATGGAAGAACCTGGCTGAATGCTGCTTGCAGTGGCAGCCCAGATCCATGGACTCTAGCAACAGCAGCAGCCATCTCTATAGCAGCAGCCCAATGTACTCAAGCATCCTGTTTCCTGTGGCTCATCAGTTGCCTCCCCAAGTCCACAAGCAGGAAAGGACACCCCTCTCCTACCCTTGATTTCCTACACCGTGTATTCAGGCACAGTCCCTCTGAGCAGCTGCCTATTACCATCATGACTGGTTGCCAGTAATGCACTTATGAAGGTGTCCAATCACCTTTTAACTCTCTGGCATCTCTAGGCAGAGCTGGCAAATGCCCAGACTGAAACCCTGAGAGCTGCTGCCAATCGGTGTAGGGCAATGCTGAGCTAGGCGTACCAATGTCTGAAGGCCGCTTCAACAGCCAGCATCTGTGTGTCTGCAGTGATTCTGCAAGGCAGAGCAGAAAAAGAGCCCAGCATTCTGCATGGATTGACAGTGCCGTGGGCCACGTGAACAAACACCTATTTTTTTCAGAGCTCTCTCTCTCTCTCTCTCTCTCTCTCACTCACACACACACACACACACACACACCTGCCAACAGTTCTGTCTTTTCTAATTGATGCATTTGACCCAGTGGAGTCACTAGGTTTGCATCAGCTGGTGCGAGAGCTCATTGCATCACCCCCATGATGGACCTCCTCCTGCACCAGACCATACAGAATAAATTACAACATCACACACACAGCCTAACTGCAGTGGCATCACTAGGGGTGGTGTCACACCACTAATTTTACTGATTTATTTTAATTTATAACAGTACCATTAATGCCAAATAAAGGTTTCAGAATCAATCAACAGTACCATTACCAAGGAAACAGTCATCCAATAAATCAGTAACCAACAAAAACAACAGTGGCCAACTTGATGACACTCCCACAACTGAGTAAGAGTTCTGGTATTAGCTCTGATGCATGGAAATGAGACCTGACTCATACTAACTCTATTCTCCTGGACTCC
The DNA here is from genome assembly GCA_029204185.1 of Lerista edwardsae. Taxonomy (NCBI): domain Eukaryota; kingdom Metazoa; phylum Chordata; class Lepidosauria; order Squamata; family Scincidae; genus Lerista; species Lerista edwardsae. The sequence goes on along the minus strand of JAJKFI010000003.1, from coordinate 1,498,849 downwards.
CCAGGAAGAAAAACTTTCTGGAGATTATTTGCTCCCTTAGGATTTTGTTTTTTTTAAGTTCTAAATCTATTAAAACCTCTGGAGTTCAGTTTTAATGAACATCTACCTTTGGGGGGGGGGGGAATCTTGTTTTGTCTATAGTTTGGCCACCTATCAGCATGGGGCTGGGAACTCCAAAAACAGAGAAAATAATACTTGGAAAAAGTAACCAGAAGTTCCATTTAGTTATTATGGTGAACAGTCGTTGAGCCTTACAGTGCAATCCTAACCTGGAGTTAGGCCGGCACAGTTAGGCCAGCAAAGTTTAGCTGGCACAAGAGCCACCAAAAAGCATGCTTGGACCACTCTCGGAGTCAGGGAGGATGGTGCACGTCTGTGTGCTGGACACTTTACAGTGCCCCTTGTGCTGACCAAACTTTGCTGGCCTAACTGTGCCGGTCTAACTCCACGTTAGGATTGCTCCCTCACACTCCCTGAAATGGAGCAAGCTCCGTTTGAAAAACTGAAATCAAATTTCATGTTATTGAAGAGATGTGTCAATTTAAAGTTTAAAACTTTAGTTTTTAAATAACAGCTACCAGAGAGGGAGAGGATTTTGAGGATGTGTGCTGGCCTCTGACTCCAAGAGTGGTCCAAACATACTGTATGGTGTCCCTTGTGCTGGCCAAACTTTGCTGGCTTAGTTTATGCTGGCCTAACTCAGTTCAGGATTGTGCCCTGGGACTCCAGTGGGGGAGGGAGGAGTTTCTCCTAATTTTCTACCTATCTCAAATAGCTATGGACAGTCAGTGGGCCTATCTTATCCATAAGTCTTCCCTACCTTCGCACCAAAAAACTGTGCCGTGTCTTGGGCTGCGGGGCAGTGTTCTGCACTCCTGTAAGCCACTTTCAGGTCACATAATGCATTTTGGGTCAAAACCAGGCCAGGGGAGGGAGTTGCATGACCCAGAAGTAGCATACAGGAGAGCAGAAGACTGCCTTGCAGCCCTACAAATGGAGCAATTTTGTGGCACGGAAGTTGGAAAGGCTATTTTATTACTGAGATTTACTTTTTAAATGTTTTCTAAAGGGACTTCAGTATTCATGGGGGGAACCAACCCCCCCCCATGGATACCAAGGAGCTACTGTACCTCATTACTAAACCCAGGTTGCGATTAACCCTTTCACAGCATAATGCACTCCCAAGATGAATTGGGCACCTTTATGGCTGCTGTTTGCAAAAACTTTAAAAGGGTAGAGATGCATTCATACTTATCTGTGATAATGTGTGTTTTCTCTCTGAAAGACAGAAGGAAATATTGACAGAGAAAAAAAATAAAAGAGAGAATAAAAGATACACAAAAAAAGTGAGCTCCCGTGTTGCAAGTTAGGGTTAAAGACGAGTCCTAAATCTGGAATGGCTGAAAGCTAATTCATTACATGAAAATAATTAGTGGATTTCTGTCTAGTCCAGTATTTCTCAACAGCTGGTGGGTCACAGAAAGCTGGGAGCAGCCATTTTGGAAGCTGCAGACCTTACTGTTGCTATTTTCCCTTTGTGAGTGTTAACAGTTTGAATTTTCAAAGTGTTTTTAAAATTTTGTTTGTAGTTCAGTGCTTTAATATTTTGTCCCAATCTTGCTTTCTGTCAGGGATGTTTCATGGTTGTACAATTGCTGCAGTCCAAGAATGCCAGTTTGAATTCCAGGAGTGTCATTTAATTATGTGCACACACTGTACTTCCTGTGTGATAATGTCACTTCTGGCTATGTCATCACTTCCAGGTTAATCGCATCACTTCTGTTGTGTCCTGGCATGAATGCCATTCTAAAAAGTGGTTCTCAGTCTAAACCTTTTGGAAACCAGTGATCCAGTCACTTCCAAAAGCTACTTTTAACAAGAAACTGACCACAAACTTATCATTAGCTGATTCTTTCCAGTGTTCAACATTTAGCATTCCACCTGTAGGGTGCCTTATTACACTGTCCCCATACCAAGTATATAAAGAGGACAGACAAATTGATAGTAGCTGTATAGCTACAGAAACCAGTAATAATTCTTGGTATTTGTACTGCACATTCAAGCACTTTACATACATTATCTGTATGCAATCCTTGCAACAATTCTGCCAGGTAGTCATACTAGGGATAGGTAGCGAGATTTGCTTGCCAAAAGCTTCCTGTGGATTTATGGCAAAAGTGAGATTTGAAGCTCAGCCTCTGTACCACCATTCTACAACAAAGAGAATAAAAAGTAGCTCTGCCTTGCCCTCACCACTAGACCATCAGATCCCCTTTAGCCATGGCAGACTTCTCCATTTCCTACCCATCATAGAGCCCAGAGACAGTACTATAGCTGGTTGGGTTGTGTGTTCTCTGAGGCATCTGGTGGGCCACTGTGGGATACAAGAAACTGGACTGGATGGGCCCTTGGCCTGATCCAGTGAGGCTGTTCTTATGGCAGGAGCCACAATGCGCCATCGGAGCCTTTTGGGGCAGCGATGGGAACTGTTGCTTCTCATAAGGTGAATTGCCATTTTGTAAGATTAAATTCTTCCAAATTTGCATTTATATTTGTGCTTACACGCGAGGCAGCAAGATGGGGAATGAATCCTGAGCATCTTTTAGAAAGTGAACTGCTGCATTCATACATCCAGTTTGGCCATCCAAAACTGCAAGCTTTCATGAGCCTTGGTTATATTATTCATGCAGGCTGCATTTAGCTTCTCATTACTTATAAATGAGTTATTGCTTCACCTGGGACTGGAACCTTCTTTAAAACCATTCCACCAGCCCAACAAGGTGCACACGACTTTGAAGCAGAGGAAGTGGCCTTCTAAGCCAAACCATTGTCCTAGCTAGCTCAGTATAATTTAGACTGGCAGGCAGCAGCTGGGCAGCATCGTACCAAGGTCATCTGGCTTCTGGGGCCCATAAATTTTTAGCACCCCCTAATGACAAAATTATTTTCAGGAATAGTCATGACATGAAGCAGAAGAAGCAGAAGAAGCAGAAGCAGCAGCAGCAATGCAAGTCTCACTGGAAATTGCAATCTCTTAAAGTTAAAAGGGAGATCCAGCGAAATGAGTGGTATCCATGGGATATAAACTGTTTCACTCTCTCCCTGTCTTGTTAAGATAATTGCTTCAGTTACAGTACCCAGCATCTTCTTGTGCCGTTGCAAAGTTTTGGCGGGTCGAGGTTCTGTAGTAAAATAATTGGAGATCCCACTGTAAGTAAAAGACGATGTGGTGGCAATCCAGCCGGACCAAGTGAGTTTAGGAAGTCTGACGGGAAATCGACGACCTCATAGGCATCTACTACGGTATCGATAGACTTGTATTCAGTGACTATGCCTGGTAACATGGCAAGTATTTGATTGGAGTCCAAGACCGGGGCATAATGATTTCTAAAAATTTCCAGTAGGTTCTAGAGTTCTATTCGACTACACTTGGGCTTAAATGCCATCAGGACTGTCACCAATCAGCTTAGCAACCCGAAAACTATGGATTTGACACTAATGTCAGTCATTTTGGAAATTTCATTTTGCACCCCTTCTTACCCGCATGCTGATGGGGGTTGAACATGGACTTAAACGGCATCGGGAGTGTCACCGTTCATCTTATTGACCCCAAAAACCATGGATTCGACACTAATATCGGCCGTTTTCGATTATTTTTACATGTCACCCCCTTCCCACCCCCACCCCTAGGGGCGCTAGGGTGTCTTACCCCCACAGTATTTCTAGAAGTGGGATGAGTTTTGAAATCTGAAAGCAAATGGGGTCCTCTACACCACCATCAGCGTGCTGTGGATATTCTATTTCCAAGCACTGTATCTTGCACCACTTCTCACCTCCCATGTCGATGGGGGCTGAACGTGGACTTAAACGGCATCGGGAGTGTCACCGTTCATCTCAGCGACCCCGAAAACTATGGATTCGACACTAATGTCGGCCTTTTTCAATTATTTTTACATGTCACCCCCTTCGCACCCCCACCCCTAGAGGTGTTAGGGGTGTCTTACCCCCACAGTATTTCTTTCCAGATCGTAAGTCATATGTGTACCAAGTTTGGTGTAAATCTCTCCAGGCATTGAAGAGCTATGCTGGAACACACACACACACACACACACACACACACACACACACACACACCACGTGTTCACTTTTATAGATTTTTATATGCAGTGAGCCCATGTTACCTGGAGGGGATCTGTTCCAGGAAGTTCCAATGTGAAAGAAATCCACGGCTATTTGAATCAGCAGATTTCAGCCCACTAACCTTCCAAACTTGACAGGAGTACAGCTCCAATTGGATCAGGAGGGTTTTCTGAGGACCAGGGAGGCCACGCATGATTGCATGTGGCCTTGCTAGCCGTCAGAATGACCAAAATGGGTGAAAAGACGCAACTTTCCCCAGGAAACTGGAAGTTTTTATGCTCTTATAAGGCATTCTGAGGCCCAGGGAAGCCACACAGTTGCATGTGGCCTTTGCAGTTGCTTGTGGCCTCCACGACCCTCAGAAAACCCTCCGGACCCAACAGGAACTGTGCTCTGATCAAGTTCGGAGGGTTGCAGGTAGCCCCCACGGATGAGCCACAGGTGAGTTGGGCATCCACAGATGCCAAACTCACAGATAATGCAGGTGCATATCTTTCTTCCTGAAAGTTTAAACATATGGGAGCAGCCTCTCAGACACCCCCCTGCAGCTTGGCACCGAGGGTCTTGCCCCCTGGCCACCCTCTTCGTATGCCACTGCTCTAGGTTTTCACAGAGCAGTCCTCTAAAGGATGTAAAAACACAGCGTACGTATTTTGACAATTGAAATGTAAGTTAACAGAAAAGAAAGTAAGTGGAGCATATGGCAAGTTAATTGCTCTGAGCTTCAAAACACATCCCACTACGGAGGTTCAAATATCAAAGCATCCTGGGAGCCGAGGAGCATCTTAGTGATGCTGTCGTATTTTACATTTTCTATTTTATTGCTAAAAATTTTGTTCCAATGCTACATTGATTGGCTGGACTCTTTCATTTGCCATTGAGAGAAAAACTCACCTGGAGCTCCAGAACCTTGCATGGTATCTTGCTGCCCCCTGAAAGCATTCTAACACCTTCAGAAGGCCTTCAATTTAAACAATACTTCCAGTTTTCCAATGAAAACCGGAAGTACTGTTTAATGGCCCTCTGGAGGTGTTAAAAAGCTTTTGGAAGGCAGTGGGACGCTGCGCGCAACCTGACCAGCCCTCGGAAGGGCTCTGGAGGGGCACGGCAGTGGAGACAGCAGCAGCGGAGACAGCTGCTCTAGCCCCCACAGGCTTCCCAGGCCATCCGAGGGCATTTGCCCACCCCCAGCCAATGGGAGGAACACTACTGCTGGAATCTAAATATATGTGGATTCCATCTTAACAATAAGTTCTATATGGGTCCCCAGCTCAGGGTTCCCAAGTCATAAGCACTCCCGTGGAATTTGAAAAGCTACTTGCCTATAAGTGAATGCTAAAGGAAGGCCACAAACCATTTCTTGTCCCTCAAAGAAAAATGAGTGCCCAAACATGGCAATTTCAATACACTGCCTATTCTGCATGATGTAACTGATGAAACTAGACATTTCATTTGTTTTGTAGATTTGGCATAATACTGCCTGATGGTTGGAAGGTTATTTGGTTTTGGGGATCTGGTTTAAATAGATTACTGAATTGACACTGTCTTGGCAGTTTACAATACCCATTTTTGTATACTTTTGTATACCTTCCCTATAAGAGGGGAGGGTGGGTTTTAATGTTTTTAAATTCATGAATGCAGAAATAATGAAAGCTTCTCCAGAATTTTACTCTCCAGAATCCAGTATTTAGATTACTACCTAATGCGTACACACGAGAGAGAGAGGGAGGGAGAGAGAGAGAGAGAGAGAGAGAGAGAGAATGAATGTATAGTCAATAACCTCTAAAGTAACAAAGCTCAGCCTGGTCTTCAATATGAAATCTCTGACTCATAAAGTTTCTCATCCTGCTGTCCCAGCAGAACTACAGCAAGACTAAAATACTGAAAAGGTTTAAACATACTGAGAGAGACATACACACAATATGAGAGATCTGCATTTACCTGTGGCTCATGTTTCATTTCTGCAACTAATTTCTTTTAAAAAAATTACCCCAAAAAAGAAGGAAGGAGAGAAAGAGAGACTATTGCATACTAAATTTTCTTTTTGAACTCCCATTAAGGCTACAGCCTGATTACTGGGTCAATTCTAAATAATTCTGAGTTGAGGGGAAACTATGACCTAGTTTTTGTGTTCTGCATTCATTTGATTTAATCAACTTAATTTCCCTTCTTCTCATTTTTGAACAAAAGCCCATCTCTGCAGACAAGATTCCACCAGGCTTAGTCATGCTGAGTAGCTCTTTGCTACTTGATTATTCTCACCAACCATCAAGACGCTGGCTGCTTGATTTGTGAGGCTGAAGGTAGGTGCCTGAACCACAAATAGATCCAAATCAATTGTGTTTCAAAGGAGCTGAAGAGTTTTACTAACCTACAAAAAAAATAAATCTAAAAATGGCATAATACTTTTAATATTTTAAATCACAAAGTACCTTCAAAGGGCCAAAGGATTATAAATGTTCCAGATGTTATATTCAAATCAGTTTTCACACAGAGAAAGGGATTAAAATAAACCCACAATGGACTGATAATAAATAATCAAAGAACTCAGAAACTGACATGCCCTTGAATACAAGCAGGGAAGAAATGAGTACTGAAGGGTATTCAAAAGTGGACCGAATGCAACCAAACGTATTTTCATTTTAAGTCCACCTCCTGTTCAGAATATTCTGCCTCTGCTCTTCCTAACACAGCACTTTTAAGACAGAAACTACTGTTGTCATCAACTAACAAGACTGAGGACATACAAATGAACCAATCAGACATTTTGAATGAGTGAGCTACCCTTGCTAGGAACCTAGTCTACATATTCCAGTTGAGTCACCCCAGAGAAGAAAGTAGTGGGGTGGGGGTGGAAAGGGAGAAAATAAATTACTGTGCACAACTCCATCTGCAAACTGCTTCCTTGGCACTGGGATGCAATAAAATGTGTTGCTAAGATACCAGCAACGAAAGAAGTTCATTAAAGGACACTTTAAACAAAGCTGCCAGACTCTTTTTTTCCCGTTAAAGACTGCTGATTTTGTTCTGTCCCTTATGATTATAATTAGATCATCTATATGGGTATTGTACTCCATTCAAGCCCACTCAGCAAAGAATGTTAATAAACCCATGTAAATAAGGCAATGGCTCTGTGTGCGCGCGTGTGTGTGCACGCGTGCATGCATGCGCACAAGCGGTTGGCAGAAAAATTGGTTGAAGCATTTGGATTCATTTTTTTTAAAAAAAATGAGAAATGTGCCTGCAAAATAGCCTGCTTCACAGCTCTGCTTTAGATTACCATTCTTTTCCATGCGTGTGACTACGACTAAATGTTTAGTGGCACTATCCCATAGGATGCAGTGAACTGTAAATGACACAACAAGGTTTGCGTCTGGTAAAAGTCAGAGTCCCATGTTAGAATTCATGCTTAAAAAGATATTATGCTAGAGACACTGAAATTAAGGTCAAGATGACTGCTCCGTTTTTCACAAATTGTCCAGTTTATTCCCCCTTGGGAATGAGTCCTGCACGTACATTTCCAAGCTGCAGAACTGCCATGATCTTCAAACGAATAAATTCCACAAAGTCTATTTGGACGCATTTTCTTTTAACCAAAAGTGTGTCATGCTTTTAGTTGGAGACCATTTTGGGAGCAGGAGAAGAATGATGAAATAGGATGTATCCTGAATGTCACTTAAAATATAACTTGTTATGTTCCTGTTAGAGAAGGAGGCTTGCTGTGAGTCTGTGGAAGCACAGAAAAATCACAGAGTGTTGTATTGGGCAAAGAAACTGAGCTTTCCTTAAATACTGCTTTCATTTAAGAACTATCAACCTTCTAGCCCTGATGTGAGTGACCACATGCTTGAAAGTAGTAGGCAGTATTGGCTCTGGGCATAGTAGGTAGCTGTGCCTAGCAGTAAGATTTGCAGTGACTGGAAGTGGGATTTCACTGTCCTTGTCCCAGTATCCCATAGCTAACAAAACTGGGGGGAGGATCACAGAATGACAGCTAACAGAACACTTCTCACTATTGTCATAAATAGTGACAACACACTACTAACTATTTATGACTGCAGAACAAAATTTTGCTGTTGTATATGGCCACATGATAGTGCGTACAACATGTCACTACCAGCCATTTTGGAAATGTCACAACAAACAGTGGTGTTTGGGGCCTGCTGTCACTACTAGCTACCCATAGGAGCTCAGGTAAGCTGGGATGGGGAGTGGATGATGGGAGAAACAGGGCAGGGAGGGAGAGTAAAGGGGGAGTTTCTGGGTAGAGGCAGGAAGGCAGAAGGCGGAATGAGGGAAGCAGGATGGGGGAGGGAGGGAGTTCCTGGCAGCACCAGTGGCAAATGACCACTTGGGTAGGCTAGTACTTGGGTAGGGTAGTCTCCCACCATTTTTCAATGAGTTTTTTTTAAAACAAATATTCAGTATTCTATGATTCACCGAATCCTCAGTCCCAGATGTAGCCTTCACAGTGTGGTTCTCTCCTCTGGTTGTGTGCCATTGAGCTTCAGGGGGCAATAGTGAGTCCAGCCTGGACAGGTCCTCAAGGTCCTTCTCTCTCCCCTACTCTCCTCAAGCCAGCAAAATAGCTGGTATAGATATGAGGCGACCCACTGAGGAAGCAGAGGTTCACCTCAAGATAAGGAAACAATTCTCTTAATTTGAGGCCTCGTGACTGCCCCTCCCTAAGGATGCAGTAAGCATTGTGTTGGCACGGCTGCATTGGTGCTGGGAGAATTAGAACTGAAGCCTAAATTATGCAAAGTAAACAAGCATGAAAATTTGCTTATTTTGCATAATTCATACTAATTTAAAAATTCTGCTTTCCTTGGAGAGGAATCTGGATTATCTGGACATAAAATCTTTATTTTACATACTTTGTGTTCAGGCCGAGAAGTGTTACCACAGTTCATAATGTGAAACACATACAGTAATGTAGTAACCATCTTTTCCTATATTACAGTCACAATAAATATTATATATAGCTTAATTACACTTTCAGGCTAATTTATCTGGGTATGTTGTCTTTCTATATTATACTAAGAGAAATAATATAATTAATTCTCAAGAGTGAGAAACAGGATGTGTTTTTGAATTTATTATACAGTACTTCTAAATCAGTCATTTTTTTATTATGAAGAAAAGCTTCAATTCACCACTAAGTCTTTGCTTAGTGAGGCTACAATTCTGTACACGCTTACATGGGAGTAAGTACCATTTAACTCAGTAGGGTTTACTTCTCAGTAGAAATGCATAGGATTGGGTTATCAGTTGATTAACAGCTCAAGCCTATAAGTGAGTGGGAGAAACAATAATAATGAAATAAAAACACATAATGTTGCTTTCTGCACTTCTTATTTTTGTAAAACAAAACCCAAAATCTGTGAAAAACAAAACCATTTTATTTGGTTTTTATTTATTATTAAATGGAGTGCATTAGTAATGACTGTGACTACATCTTCTGACACTATACCATTTATAAGGTAAAGGTTTCCCCACAACAGAATGATTAAGTCATGACTGACTGTAGGGTGCTCATCTCCGTTTCTAAGCGAAGAGCCAGTGTTTATCCTGAGGACAAGTTTCTGTGGTCATGTGGCTGGCATGACTATACGCCAAGGCGCATGGAATACCATTACCTTCCCACCAAAGTGGTACCTATTTATCTACTCCAGAGGCAGATCTAAGGGAGGGCAAAGCTCTAAGTTTTGCAAGAAGCCTTACCTTGCAGTGGAAATCACTCCTCTCCTGCACTGTTCTAGCCAACCCTCACAGGGAAAAGCAACATCTTGGCGTTGCTTACTGGCTACAGCAGCAAGGGAGAGGAGGGATTTACATGACTGGGTAAGGCTTCTTGCAACACTTAGAGCTTTGCCCTCCCTGTAGATCCGCCTCTGATCTACTCACATTTTTGAACTGTTAGGTTGGCGGGAGCTGGGACAAGCAACGGGAGCTTGCTCAGTCACGTGGTCTTGAACCATCCGGTCGGCAAATTCAGCAACAGCAGTTTAACCTGCAGTGCCACCACATCCCACATATACTATTTATATCACCTACCTAGTACAAGTTTAACGTGATTATAATGCACAGAGGGCCAACGGTATCCACGGATTCGAGACCCAAAGATTTAAGGATTTGTGGGTTTCAAACCTGCAGGGAAAGTCACATTGGACCCTTTGAACATGCCTGGAACTTGGCTCTGGTCAGGTCCACAGGATTTTGTGGTCTGGTCATACTGAGGCCCAGTCATACTGAGGCCTCCTCCTGAGGTCCAGAGGAGTTTTCTGAGGAATCTGTGGGCTAGTATGACTGATACTTCTAGTTTTCAGCAAACCTGGAAGTGACACTTATATGCCTTTATGTATATAATTTATATGCTGTTATCTGTAGTGGCAGACCTGGGGGGGGGCAAGGGGCGCAAATACTCCAGGTGCTGGGCTGGGGGAATGTGAGTGGTGATGCCGCTTGCCTCCCACCACCCCCTGCTCCCGCCCCTGCCCTCGCAGTCTTGGTTGATCCATGAAGCGGCTTCCACAGAAGCCACTTCTTGGAGCAACCAAGCAGGCTCCAAGGGCCGGCCGCCCCTCCGAGAAGGGATGGGTGGTCCTTCAGAGTGCGTCTGGTTGCTCCAAGAAGCAGCTTCCATGGTGCTGACCCCCCTAGGATTGCTCCTGATTACATGTTCTCCTTGGGCCTCAGAATGTGTTTTAAAGGCCAATAAATGCCACTTCTGGTTGCTTTTTAAAATTCTTTTTAAAATTTTCTTATCATACAAAATAAAGAAAATGCATACATACTAAAATTATAACACAAATTATAGTGATAAAAAAGTATATGCAGGTTATCACACTTAAGAGTTAATTTTTAAAAATTGTATCCTTTACAAACGTATACATGCTTTTTCGAGGAATGGCTTCCAGATGAATTTATATACTCAATCGAAATTGGCGGCGGTGTGCCATTTACTCAAAAGTAGCTAAATTCAATAACCCATCAATTGAGAAAAAGTTGGTGGGCTTTTTCCAATTTTGCAGTATCATCTTTTTTGCCATTGTACAGGCACAGAGAGTCCATTTCCATGGACCCATAGATAGCCACCAAGTCACAGTTGGATAATCAAGAATAACATACGGGTCACTAAATATCAAGGATTGTAAAAAAATGTTTATATTAATTACTTTACCCCCAAACCCAATTATAGAGCATGACCAAAACATGTGTGAAAGAGAAGATTTCAATGTCCCACACCCACCAACACTGGATTCTTTGATAAGTTCTTTATGAAATAGTCTGAGCTGTATACAATACACCCAGCGGCGTCATGCAGCCGGAACGCTGGGCAGGAGGAACGGGTGAGCGGCAGCCCACCCATTGTGTACCGCTCCGTTTTGCCGTCTTCCCCGCCCGTGGGGGAAGGAAGACGGCGAAACGGAGCGGTACGCAATGGGCGGGCTGCCGCTCACCCGTTCCTCCTGCCCAGCGTTCCGGCTGCATGACGCCGCTGAATACACCCTAAATTTTTGCTGTGTTAGAAGGAGGCAAAGATCCATAGATACATCCAGTGGTGAAATTCAGCCAGTTCTCACCAGTTCTGCAGAACTGGTTGTTAATTTTAGGTTGGGAGAGGGAAGAAAGGCAGTGGCCGCCCTGAAGGGCATAGAACCGGTTGTTAATTTATTTGAATCACACCACTGGATACATCCGATATATTTTTAAAAAACATTGTCCATTGGTCATGCAGAATATGAAGCTCCAGCTCTGTGTTCCAACTAATACTGAGAACATGTGTATCGTATTTATTTAATGACATCAGAAATTTATAAACAAATGTAACTGGATTCTTCTTTTATTTGAGTCCAAAAGAATCTGCAGAAGTGATTGAGTCTGAGAAGCAAATAAGGCTGAAGGGCCATATTTGGATACTAATAGGTGTCGCAATTGCAAATATTGCCATCTGGTGGATTCTGAAAATTCATATTTCACCCTTATAACAGAAAAAGAATAAAAATCCTGGTTGTGACCAGTAAGTTGATCTAAAGTAAAGATTGATCTATCCAACCATGTCCTCCCCGCAAAAAAGGTTCCTTGTTAATCTGTAATTCATTAGACCATAACACGAGTTTTGCATGTGAATAGGGGTCATATTTGTACTTTTGAATCATCGTGTTCACTATTGGTATCTATTTCTTTTTAGATCCCAAGACTGCACGTCTCCATTGGCACAACCACGGATAATTCCAATCTAACCCAACCTGGGGTCTCAGTTTACCGAATGTCCATACGATCACACAGTTAACAAACATGCCTGATGATACAAGCTTAAATCAGGAAGTACAAACCCCCATCTTTGTATGTTAATTGCATCTTTTTAAAAGATATGATTGAGAAATAACCCAACTTATTGCTGCTTTCTCAGGAAAGCAGCAGGTTCTGATGTCACAATGATGGCACTTTCAGCCATGGTATCACTTCTGGTGGGTTCCAGATAGATTGTCATTCTAAAAAGTGGGTCCCAGTGCTAAAAAGTTTGAGACACTTTTTTAAACAGTGTTAAAATCTTGCCTGCTCTCTTTCCCAAAATTTTTGGCATAAACAGAGCAAAACTCATTCCACTTTTTCAGAGATGAATTCTTCAAATTCACATTTAGGACCAAATACTACCCAACTTTCCAGTACTGATGTAGCCTTGCCAATGGGGCACAGGCTGTATCCTGCAGCGGAGGTGCAGTCACAGAGGCCTCCTCAAGGTAAGAGAACGTTTGTTCTCTTCCCTTAGGGCTGCATTACAGCTGCATCGGTGCTGGAAAGTTGGATAGGATTGGGCCCTCAATCTGTTATAATTTAGCATATTCCTCTGGCAGTGGAAAAAAAGCTAACTGCCTAATCAATACCCACATTTTTTAAAAATCCTCTGACCACTTAATCCTGAGTGTCTTCCTGTGGGATGCATAAGAAATAATTTTGCCTCTGAGAGTTACCTTGAATGCCTCATACCGATATACTGTACAAGACTGAATGAATGAATAAGTTTATTACGGTCATAGACCAGTACAATACAAGACTGAACATGAGCCAAAACTGCCTGAGTGGTGGCCGAGGAAAGCCGCGCGGCTTCTCCCAGCCACTGCTGGGACCAAGTGGGGGGGGCGGGTCACAGCTTCTCCCATATGTGGCTTGGCCAAAGTTGGCCGAACCATGGTGGAGAGAAGCCACACCCCTCAACATCACAACATCACGAAGTTATGATGTCATGAAGTTGCGTGCCATGGGCGCGGTTTCTTCCTGGTATGCCTCTGACCATTAGATGTGTTTCATGTAAAACACGATATCAGTGTTCAGTCATTTTGAGGCACACAGAGGCCATGGGCGGACACACGCAGCCTCTGTGGGACTCAGAAGAGCCTCTGGCAGTAAGGGGAGCTTGACTCCCTTTGTCTCCAGAGCCTTTAATGGGCTTCCAAAACCCGTGGATTTCAGTATCCACAGGTTTCCTTATCTGTGGTGGAACAGAACCCCCATGGATAATGAGGGCCCACCTATACAATTATAATGTAAATTTTGAATAAAAACACATTACACCGCTTTGTGCACATCTAACTTTAGAAAACACCAAAAAACTGCAAAAAAACCAAACAAAACCAAAAACCTACTTTCTCCCCACCTCTATCCAAAGGGCCTTGCTGCCACTGGAACTAGCATTCCGGTGCAGTTGATGCTTTATGGCCATTGTAAATGGCTACCCAAAAATGTGCAGAAGTTCAGCAATGAAGTTCAGCAATGACTTCTGGGTCATTGCCATTGATAGCTGGGAGGACTCTATGCATAGCAGTGGCAAGTGGATCCCTATCAATGCTGGGGAAGGGCCAGGGCTTGTCAGAGGAAGGAAGTGACAAGTGACATGCGCCAGATCCGATCCGGTGCTAGCTGATATGTCCCTGGGCCGGTGCAGGTCTGAGCAGACCTACTGGCAGCTGAGGGCTTACCAAGGGGTAAGGGAAAATATTTTCCTTTCTCCCTCCCAAGCCTCCTAATTGGCCTCCAAACCACAGCAAGAAGTGCAGCATGTTTTGGCATGGCTGCAAGTTGTGGCAAGGAAAAGGATAGGATTGGGCTGTAAAAGTGCTTCAAAAGTGTATCTTCCAAAAATTGCAGTTTAAGCTTTCTACTCATCAAAAGTATATATATAAATTTTTCATTTGACTCCTATAACTCAAGCACATCTTTTCAAAAATAAAACTTTCGGCAATCTCCTCTTTAGATGCTTTTCCAGTCCGTAGAACAACGGATAAAAGCAAATCCTCTCCATAGTTGGGTGATCAAATTGCATAGGGGCTATAAAACTATTGGGTAAGTAGCTTTGGAAAGAGCATTCCAGTGTGTGGATTTCTTTTTCAAGCCCATCCCATGTAGGCAAGCAGTCAAATATTGCATCAAAACATTTTCTTGCCCCAAACACTATGTTTAATACCTGTGGAGTAAATCTCAGTCCCTGAAAATATAGTACTATTGCTCAAACATAGCATCACACCAGATGTATAGGCATTAAGTGTCCGCTAGAGTATTACTTATTCTTTGAGCAATCGTCAACCAGAGCTTCTTTGCTGTTTTACTTTCTGCCATTGAAACCCCATTCTTTTCTGTCCTCACCTTGGGTTGCAGATTTAGCTCTTCTGGTGGTTAAATTATATTATTCTTCACAAGGTTTCTCTTTGTTATATTAGTCATAAGGGGATGCATGTGGCGTACAAAGGCATAGCATGTATTAGATTTCAGTAGATGCTTACTATTGGCAGGCAAAGGTTGTTGTTAGAACTAAGCCACATCAGCAAATTCATATGATATTCTGCAAATAGCTACTATATAACAACGAGCCGATTCAAAAGAAAAAGAAAGGAAGCAAGAAATAAATGGAAACCAAATTCTTCTAATCATATGCTGATGCAGCTTAGAGATGCTGTCTCCAAACTATGGCCCCGGGGCCACATACGGCCCATCACAAGATTTTAACCAGCCCGGAGCAACTTGGTTTTTGTTTAAACAGAGTATTTGCTAATATTTGACATTTTTACTCATTCTATATCATTTATCAGTTTAAAAATTACATTGTTTCTTTGTAACTGTCACATTTCTCTTTTGTGCTGAATCCTGTCACGCTGATTACAAAAACAATCCACGTAAAACTTATTCATTTATTTATAAAACTGATTTTTTTTCGGCCCACAAAAATGTGTAAAATATACTATGTGGCACTTGTACTGAAAAGTCGGGAGACCCCTGGCTTAGAGCAAAAAGAGAGATCTTTAAATGTGAAATGGAAAAATGCATAGAATGGTTTCACAGAGAAAATACAATCTATATAGGCATTCTATCAAGCTAAAACAATGGCCTTTTAAATTAAAAAAACTACTTACATTTCTGCTAAATTGTTTTCCCATTCTTAGTTGTTTGTATCGTATCATAGATTTGACACACATTTTTTGATGATTTCTCAGCTATATTGCTCAATCTTAGGGTTACCACATACAAACTCGGACAGAGCACCTCTATCTTTAATCATTTGGGCAGGTGCAACTCATCATGGAAGGATTTCAAAAGCTGCACCTGCCCAAATTCCCTCTTATACACAATAGTTAAAGGTAGAGGCACTCTGTCCCAGTTTGTATCTGGTAACCCTACTCAATCCTATGCATGTTTACTTGGATGTAAGCCCTAGTGTGAGCAATAGGGCTTACTCTCAAATAAATTCATATATCATGCATAAACAAAATGTCCCTATTTGATACCATGGCACTGTACTATGGTTTGAGAAATTCCTACTTAGTTAAAAGTAGGGCACAATTCAGCAAAGTTAAGGCCTTTAAAGCTCATTGATTTCAACTGGAAATAACTTAAGCGTAAGTTTATAATTTAAGCGTGATTTCACATACTGAAATCAATAGGAGCTTAACATGTTTTACTTCCACTAGACATGCCCTAAGTGGACTTTCTGAATTTCTAGTGGAAACATTTTTATATAACACCATAGGATTCAGTATATAATTAATATCTGGTAGCAGGGTAAAAATTAAAGGGTCATATTAAAAATAGCATTTTGGCATTAATTTTGGTACAATGTGTCTTTCAGCATGAAAGGTCAGCACAGTAATGACCCCGCCCTAAACAAAAGGTGCTGTTGCCTGATTAAATAAATCTACCACACAATATTTACTCAAGTCCCACTTACTTACTAAGTGTGTAGGATTGAAGACTAAGGACTCAGTGAAATCCAACTTTTGGTTCTGATGCAGCCACCCCAAAGGGAAATGCATTGCATCAAGCCTTGTAAAGACAGTCATGGAGGGAACAAATAATTCCCTTACCTCGTAGCTGCATCAGCATGGGAAAGTTGGCTAGGATTGGGCCCTAATTGTATGAGTTTTGCAGCACATTAGTCAGCATGTCTACTCAGAAGCAAGTCCCATTGTATTCAGTAGGGCTTACTTCTAGGAAAATTTGGACAATAGGTATTCACACAAGAGAACACTCAAATTGTACTGTTTCTATAATTCCTTTTTCTAAACAGGAGAACATAATGCAAGACAAACATTACATTGCAAGAGAAGCAGTCCCAACGCCAGTGGAGGCTGTCACAAATGTGCTGTAAGGCACGTTGTGATACCCAGAGAGTAAGCAATACCAGCAGGGAGGCCTGCACCACTCTGCCAGGACTGTATCCACAGGCCCAGCCATTAGAGGTAAGTAGGCCACCTCAGCACAGGGGTAGGTGTGTCAAAAGGTGGGAAGGGAGCATTTTGGAGCAGGGGAGGGTGGAAGGGGGTGGGACAGTCTGGGAAGAGCGGAAAAGAAGAGCAGGCCTCCACCTTATCCTACCCAATTCCTAGGCCTTGGGAGTTACACTGTGCCTCCCCAATTTGCGGCTGCTAAAGTTGGCACAGATTCAAGGATCCCCATCAGGTAGGCTGGGGTTTTACCTGACATAAGAGGAAAAATATACCCCTTACTCTGAGTACACCTCTACCCTCCTCCTAACCTGTGCTGTATCCAGCATAGGCCAGGCAACCTGGCTGCACCAGCGCAGGTTAGGATTGGGCTGCTCATCACATACATAATAATATGTACTCTCAAATGAGACATCCTGGGTTTACAAGACGGAATCATTCAGTCAAGAATGTTATTGAAGAAATTCAAAGATGACTAAAATCAATTGTACTGTTCAGCCACTAGGAGGGTGTTTTAAGTGGCTAAAATATCACTTTTAGAGTGCAATTCTAACCTGGAGTTAGGCTGGCACAGTTGGGCCAGCAAAGTTTGGTCTGCACAAGGGACACCATCAAGTATTTTTGGAGTACGCTCGGAGTCAAGAGAGGCCAGCACACAGATATGCACTATCCCCCCTGTCTCTGAGAGTGGTCCAAACGCTTTACAATGGCCCTTATGCCGGCCAAACTTTGCTGGCCTAACTGTGCCAGCCTAACTCCAGGTGAGGATTGTGCTCTTAGAATAGTTACTTCTGGCAACCTCAGACCCTGACACTTTCAAATGAAACACAACAATTGTAGTTTTTCTTTTTCTTTTTAAAGCAATGCTTCTCAATGCTTCCATTGAGGCTTCTGTGCAACAAAACCTAGTATAGTCAAAATTGCCTTCAGGGCAATGCATAGCTTGAGGCTGAACTACTTCAGTGGTTCATAAAGGGCAAATTTTACCTTCAATCAAATTCCTAAAATTTATTTATCAGCTTTCAGCTTTGACATAATTTTACAAAACCTGCTTCATCCAATATCTCAAGCATCATGCACTTAGATAAAAAAAAAAAGATAATGCTAAGAGTGATAATATAAAAGGTGCATTCATGATTAATTAATTAAAATTATTCAGTGCTTTTACATAATATTTTGTCCTAATCTTGCTTTCTGTCAGAGATGTTTCCTGGTTGTGCAGTTGCTTCAGTCCAAGAATGCCAGCTTGCGTTCTCAGAGTGTCATTTGATTATGTCACACTGATGTCACTTCCTGCTTGATGATGTCACTTCGGCTACGACATAACTTCCAGGTTAATGATATCTCTTCCGGTGGGTTCCAACATGAGTGTCATTCTAAAAAGTGGTTCCTGGTCTAAAAAGTTTGACAACCGCTGCATTACAGTATATATAGTGCCTTAGACCAGTGTTTCTCAATGTTTGTACCACTTTGTACCTGCTGTACCACTTTGCACTGCGAGCATTTCTCAAAGTGTGCTTCTAGGAGTCCTGAGATTCTTTGAGACCCTTCAGGGGCTCCACAAGCCCACCATGCCATCTACTTGGTGTTGTGCCACTCTGCACATGCACTGGGGCTTTGGAGCTCCCTAAGGCTTCACATACGTGCCAGTGAAGCTTCCCAAGACCCTGTTTAGGAGTGTAAAGCTCACCAGAGACTGTAAAGTTTGAGAACTGCTACCTGGTTTTGCATCCTGAATCATCACCCACAGAGCAGACCAACTACTTGAGTACACATCGGATCTTATTTTAAAAAAGAGGTTACCCATTCCAGGGGTTGGCCTGGGGGGCACGCCAGGGGGTCACAGGGGCCAGGGCAGTAGTGGAGCTGCCACTGCTGCCCACCTGCTGGAGCCGCCTCTGCCACCTACCCCCTGAGGCCCTCCCAGGCATCCCTGGGCCCTTCAGAGGCTTATGGCACCCTCCAGAAAGGCTTTCAGTGTTACAGGCATGCTCCAGTATCCACTAGCATTCTGTTCTAGTCCTCTTGTGGATACCTGAAACCGTGGCTACTGGGGATTTTTTTAAAGATAGGAGAACATCAGTGGTTTTGCTGCAACAAGGTTAAAAAACGACATTTGGATAATGTTCCCCTATCTTTTTAATAGGCATTCCTGTATCCATGGTACTCCGTTACATCATGTCTGTTACAGGCGGGTGGGTGGGTGGGGGAATATATCCATATCTGCACTTCAGAAAGTACAACACACAAAACAAAGGGAAACATTTTTGCAATCCTTCCTTTAAAATGCTGCTGCAAACATTTCAATATTAAATATATTTTTAAAATTCAATTATTCTTCAATTTAGTTGCAAGTGTCAATCGAAAAATCCATGTTTTATATGGCTACCACCAGTGGTGGGATTCAAATAAATTAACAACCGGTTCTATGTCCTTCAGGGCGGCCTTCAGGGCCATCCGCTGCCTTTCTTCCCTCTCCCAACCTAAAATTAACAACCGGTTCTGCAGAACTGGTGAGAACTGGCTGAATTTCACCACTGGCTCCCACCCTAAAAACACTTTTACACTTGTCTTCAAAGCATTTAACTTTACTCTCATGTTGTATGAAACACACTGAATGCATCATTCCACTGAAGAAGTTGGTAGATGGGTCCAAGAAGAAAGTTGTTCATTTTTCTTATATATCTAGTGGCAATGTGTTTTAAGACTACATGAACTTAAATCCCTGATTTCAAATTGTATGGCTAGTATGTTAACACACATTTTTTCTTTCTTTCAGTTACAACATACACCCAAATGATTAAACAGAGGCTCTCTGTGTTGTGAAATGTACAACCCAATTAACTCCAAATTAACCCTGTCAGAGTTAGGGGGAATTTTCTGGAGTAAGAAGGTCACAGGCTCCAGCCAAAATTTCTACATTAGAAACGTAGAATTTCTACATCATGTCCGCAGACCAAAGGTATTATTAGCTTTTCACAATACTGGAATCTTGTAAAAAAAATTAACAGCTGAAAATGTGGGAAAGAACTTCATAACATGCACCAGTCAAAATCATTGCTTCTAATCTGGCCTTCCTAAGGGCTTATGCTCAGATTATTTTACTCCTTCTGAAAGAGGGAGGATAAACGCCAGTATAAAGATACGGCTCAGCCATCCTTTTCATGCTCTGGACCCTTGTATGATAACGGGACCAAAATCTAAACTTCAGCAACTTTTGAATACACATTTAGGTTGAAATCTTCAAACTCATGTCACTAATCTCTGTAATGAGACTGTATCCTATTTGGCCTCCAGAGGTGACAGTGTGCAATGCACAAAGCAATACATTAGCACCTAGGTTCTTATCATTGTTTAAGCTCTTGTTGCATTTGAAGCCGGCAGAGGAAAGATGCTACAGTGTACACTTCCCAATAAAAGTAGCATTTGAATTCAAAAATTAGATGTTCATTACGTAAGTTTTAACTGAGTGCCTTATAATGCAAGGAACCTTGTTTATTATTTTGTTCCAAAAGTGTTTCAGGAAACAGAAATTATATTCCACACCCAGCTGCTGCATCTCAACTCTGTTCTCAGCATATGCCTGATCTACATTCTAGCACCACACATAATTCTTATCATTAGAAAATTTTAAATTAGCCTTGATGTAGTTGAAGAGAGGAACAATCAAGTACCTTGAAACAGAACAGTCAAACATGGCCTGAATGCCCATAGTTGCAACACAACTATTTCCCTACTGAAGAGAGGAAAGCATAAAAATGCATTGTAGGCACTGTGAGGCAGTTACCCTGTTTTAAATAAATTCCCTACTCAATGTAATGTGCCAGAATCAATATAACACGCTGTTCAACCTTGCAAGAAAAAGGAGCTAACCACTTCTAAGCTTCTATGCTTTTTTTTTCCTCCAAAGAAAAGAAGTGATCTGATTCGATTCTACACAGTGCTTCAACATCTTTGTGCTCCGCGGAGTAGCCTGTCCCCTCCCCCCTCCAAAAAAAAAAAACCCGGCATCAAAGCAATCAAAATGGTAATGTTCAGCATGAATGGGGTTCCCCTCCCCCACCTTCAAACTCTGCAGACTTTTCTCCATGTTAGGCAGAGAAATCAACACCCCCCTGCCTGCTTCACAAAATGGAAGCTTCCACTACCAAAGTGAGAGCGCTGACAAATTCTGGGCTAGGATCAATCGGGATGGGGAAGGGGTGTTGATGGTGAGCAACAAAAACGCTGTTGTAGACTCTATCGCATCGTCTCCAGGCACGCAATCCAGGGACTGAGATTGGAAAAAAGATGCACTTTTCAACTTGAACCACAACTACATTTGTGTGTGTGGGGGGGAATTGATGGCTCCCGTCCTCTTTCTTCTCCCACCCCCCACCCCCAGCAATTCGAACTCGGTGTATCGTAAAGACTCCGCGATCTGCTACAAAGATGATTGTTGTTTTGTAAAGGGATCAGGGAGGGAAAAGACGACCCAAGGCGCTGTCCCAAGTTTTGGTGCTGAAAAGGGCTGCGGCATTCCGAAGGAATCGGGATCGATGTGGCCGAAGGAAACGGAGGGAGGGAAGGAGCTCGTTCTCGCTCTCAATCGCTCTCCGCCAAAGGGGCTTTTGGAAAGCTGCATGAGCAAAGCAGGGTGGGGGGAGGGGAAGAAGTGCAGAGGTCTGGAAGGAGGAAGGAGCCATGCTGGAAGTTCGCTTTCGGGGGTGGGGGAGAAAGAACAATCCGACAGATCGCAGCCTCGCTCTCTAAGCTGCTGCTGCTGCCCGATTTGTGCATCAGAAGTGCTGAAAGTGGGAGAGGGTGGAGGGGAGCGAGTGCGCGCCCGCCTGCCGCCGGAGTCGTTTCTCAAGCTCCAGAGACGCGAGCGGATTCGCCGCACGTTCCGAGGCATCTGTTCGTGGTGCTGAAACAGAACCCAGGCAGAAGCCCTGCACCAGCAGCCGAGCCCGACGCCACAAAGGCCACAATGCAAGGCAACTTTCTTCTTGCAGCATCAAAAGGGAGTGAGGGTGGTGGAGGGGGTGTGTATGTGTTGGGGGGAAGCAGAACCAATATTTGCACTCCGTGCACACGCGGGTCACTCGCTCCCAAAGAAGAGGCGTGCATCGCAAAAAATAAAAGTTTGTTTGGAGAAGGGATCTGGTTTTTGTACTGACTCGCTTGTCCTCTTCGGATTTGACAGGGTTCACGTGTGTGTGTGTGTGTGTGTGTGTGTGTGTGTGTGTCTGTGTCTGTGTCTGTGTCTGTGTCTGTGTCTGTGTGTATGCGCGTATGCATGTGTGCGCGCGCGTAAAAAAGTACCTACAGCTCAAAGCTAACGTATCAAATCACACCAAAGGAAGAGAAAACGTCGGGTGTGGGGCGACGGGAGGAGGGGGACCGGTGGATGTATGCATATGAATCTATAGAACAACCGGCACTAGGTATCAAGACTTAAAATGTGGGTTCCTTCCTCTCAGTCCAAACTCTTTGCCCTTCCGTGTGGCACAGAAGTGAAAACAAACTAGCACAAGACCAAAGAATCTCCCATATTCCTAAAACATGTCGACCAACTCAAAATGGACGCCTCCGTTTTGCTACTTAGAAAAAACAACACACCATCCTAACTCTTGCTTATCTGTTATTGTGCATTATGCTTATTCGAATAGAGAAATCCATTTCCATGCAAGGCAAAAGAGAACGGGATATTTTGTGATTAATAGCCTTTCTCACTTTAGCTTATCTTCACTAAACATGAGTGTATTTTTCGGTGGTGTCAGTATTTTTCACTTAATCCATACTCTTTAAGATGTGTAGAAAGTGCATTGTAAAAGAAAAAAGAAAAGAAATGAAAAACCCCAATCCACAAACATATAACTGAATCAATTCATTCTTACTTGCTTTTCATTAAGAACTGCTATTCTCGATTGCCTCTCATGGATTTGTTTCTTAAGATCGCCATTCTGTAAAAATAGCAATAAAATACAGATTAAAGATCAAGTATAAAGCCAGCTGAGAGTAAACTTGCTTCTTGAAATGGATGAGAGGCGAAAGAAATCAACGCAAGGCATGAGAGAGAGAGAGAGAGAGAGAGAGAGAGAGAGAGAGAGAGAGAGAG
>JAJKFI010000003.1:1414568-1471559 GCA_029204185.1 Lerista edwardsae | reverse complement strand
TATTATTATTATTATTATTATTATTATTATTATTATTATTATTATTATTATTATTATTCTGCACTTCAGGGAAACTGTATGCGGCCTACCCA
The DNA here is from genome assembly GCA_029204185.1 of Lerista edwardsae. Taxonomy (NCBI): domain Eukaryota; kingdom Metazoa; phylum Chordata; class Lepidosauria; order Squamata; family Scincidae; genus Lerista; species Lerista edwardsae. The sequence continues at coordinate 1,471,467 of JAJKFI010000003.1, read as the reverse complement.
AGCTTCAGCAAGCGTCCTGGGGGCCTTAGAAAGGCACTTCTGATTTTTGTAAAAACTGGAATAGTCTTGCAAAGGTTTTTGAGGGCTGCAAAAATGAATCGAAAGGAGGCTCTGTGTGGGCAGTTGTAGGGGGTAGTAGGGTTTGCCTTTCTAGTGTACTAAAACAGACACATCAAATTTTAACAGATGGAGTGTCTGCTTTTTGCATCATACAGATAGATGATTCCTTATCTAGACATCCAAAATAGCCAGACTATTCCAAAATCCAGACATGTTTATACAATTACTTTTTTTTTTTTTAACTTTCTCTAGTCTGAACACTCAGTCTTGGGCTCATTTCCACATATTGGCTGTAAGTTTTTATACATACTCTGCTCTTGGTTTTTATACATACTCTGCTCTTGGTGTGTGCCATTGTTGAAAAATGTCAAAGAGGCCAAATAAAATGGGGAACAGTGAAAAGGGCAAGAGGAAGCACTTTTCATTATATTTATGCCATTATTCCGACACCCAGATGAATCTGAAATTCAGACCACCTTCCTGTCCCAGGCAGTCCAGATAAGGGATACTCAACTTGTATCCCCTCCCTTTGTTCCTTGTGGAACAAAGCCCACCCAGACCCCACCCGATGTTCCTTTTATACTCCTCTAAAACTTCAGGAATGGGGAGGGCATGTATTGAATGCTGATTGATATATTGTGGAAGTGATTGGTTTGGTCAGTGGGTTTCAGCAGTGAGATCCCACTTCCTTTAATTATTGGGAAACTTTATTGCAAAAAACCGGGGTTGGGAAGTACATGATATCAAAAAGTGTTTTATGTTGGAGGAACCCCACTTCCTTAATGGAAGATCAGAGGTGCAGAACATGGGGAAGAACAGTGAAAGTTGGAGTGGGGAATCTTATGACATCCCTTGTCAGAGGCTGAAAACATGCTGTGCCTGCCGCAGTTGAGAAAAGATGTGTACAGATGATGCACCCAGGGCCAACTAGGCCATCATTAGGCCATCTAGGCAGCTGCCTAGGGGGCAGACCTCAGAGGGGCACCGTTTTATACAGATTAGTTTTTTTAACCCATGTAAAAAATGTAACTGACAATTTACAGTCTTTATTTTAAGATAAATACTACATGCATAAGACATACATTACAATCATCATCATCATAATTAAAAAAAAAACAGCAGGATATCTATACCACATTTTTCACTAACTCTCACAATGAGTGAGGGCGCAATCCTAACCTGCAGTTAGGCTGGCATAGTTAGGCCAGCACAAGGGCCACCATAAAATGTATTTGAACCACTCTTGGGGGCAGGGAGGATGGTGCACATTGTGTGCTGGCCTCTCTGACTCCGGGAATGGTCCAAGCATACTTTATGGTGGCTAGACTTGCCAGGTTTTCAAAATGACAATAAGAGACACACAGGTATCAGGATACTGCTTTCTATCAAACCACTCCATGGTTACCAGAAATAATATAAAAATTATGCAGTTGCGAGGCAGCAGCAAGCAGCAACAGCAGCATTTTAGAATTTTAGAATGGGATTTTTTAGTCCCGTTCAACATTGATATGGGACACAATTTTAAAATCTTAAATACAGGAAGTCCCTTATAATAAGGGACACCTGGCAAGTCTAACGATGACCCTTGTGCCAGCCAAACCTTGCTGGCCTAACTGCTGTCCTAATTTAGGATTGCGCCCTGAGAGTCTTACAGACTAAAGGCTGCACGCAGCCGCCCTCACCTCAGAAAGCCTCCTATAGGCTTCTGAGAGGTACTTCTTGGTATTCATCAAACCGGAAGTGCATCCCATAAGCTTTCTGAGAGACAGTACCAGTTTTTCGTTAAACCAGAAGTGCCTCTTAGAAGCCCCTGGAAGGCCACCTGAGGTGCATGGATATCCTGTGCAGGCCCTGCGTAGCCTCCTCAGGTCTAAGGACAGCTCTAGTCCGGTCCAGAGGACCTGGGGCATGTGAGTCACTGGGGGGCAGATGAGGCACTGCTTCCCCTGCCTCTAGTGACTGCATGTCCCTGATAACCGTAGAATTCACCATGGCCCGGCAGGTCAGCCCCTCCTGGAGCATGTTACAAAGTGCAAATGGCACCTCACTACATGGCTGAAACAATAGTGTAAGTATTTTAATACAAATTCAAATTCCCAAATAGTATTCCCTATATTTGTCAGGGAATATAGCCAAAGAAGTCATGCTGACTGAAGGGAGTAGTTCCTACTGGTTAGCACTAATGCACTTCTTCCTGTTCTTTGTTTTCGCTTTTACTGGATCATCTGCTGGATGGGGCAAAACTATGAGTTCTAGCCACTGCCATCACCTCAGGCTAAAGGGAATAAGCAGAGGGGGGGCTATCTAGGAAAACCATCCCAAGAAATCACAGAACCCCAGAGGTTCTTTTTAAAAATCAACTCACAACAGAGTCGGTGAGTAATGGGATGGGATGACCCACTGCCTTACCTGTGAACATAAATTAGTCAGGCAAGTACTGAAAAAAATAGTTTATTAAAAATCCTGAAAGAAAAGGAATTAAGCAAAAAGGGGGAGGGAAGTAGAATAAAATACAAGCAGACTAATGGAAAATGCTTGAACTCAGCTGGATTAACACAAAGGAAACATTTGACCAAATTTATACAATTGTGAGTAATGCTTAGAAGGTTCTGGGAAGCTACTCAAGAGCAAGCAGACAAAAAATCCTAACACGTCCCTGAACCAGTGAAGTTTGCAGACTGGTTTGAACTGAACAGAATAAATGAAACAAAATTTATTCCTTGAATATGTCTAGCTAGGATTACAGCCCCTATTGTTAGTTACTTACATTGTCTCAGGAATCCCGGTCCCTGTATTTGCTGGAGGTACACGGGTGTGCCTTCCATGGACGCGCAGACCTGGCAGAGAAACACCAGTGCTTCCCTGTGCTTGAACCTAAATAACCTGTACTGGGTTTGATGAGGTCATGCCATTACCTGATTGGAGGAGTAGAACTCACCTAGCTGCTCTAGCTGCTCACTCCTTTACCTAGACAGAAAGGTTTGGCTGCCCAGCTGGTACGCACATGTCAATCTCAGTAAGAGGCTTGGTTACTACAGACATGAAATAGATCCACATTAGCACAAGATGTCTGGGAATGGCAGTTCAAAGTACAATGACTGCTGGAAAAACATATCCCGACAGCTTTTAGGCTGCCAAACCAGCACTAAAGCTTCTGGGGAGTAGAAGTTTCCAAAAATAAAAAAAAAATAGATAAAAATAAAGGATGGCATTTATCACATTCCCCCACTAGGCAATAGTTTTGGAGGACAGTAAGGAGTTTCCTTGGGCTTTTCCCATAGGAATTATGCATGTAGATCCCAAATGCCCCTTCCTCTTCTCCTCCCTGCTTGGGCACATGCCAATGGGTAGCCCCACCTCTAATTTGTTACCAAGAACAAGATCAGGGACTGGCTGAGTAAAGCAATGACTGTTTATTCCATACCGGAGGTTTGGCATATGCTTAAATCCCATTTATGTCCAGATACATCTCCTTCTATGTCAGTTTTTGTAACAAGGAATTTGCATATCAGGAAATATTGCTTTGGAAAAGAAATAAAATGGACACGCTGGGATGTCTAATGAGGCAGAACTGGGTGTTAACATTTGAAGAAGCAACAGAGGCCTTGGGGAAGCACGTTATGTCCAGACTCTTCAGTATGTCCAGACTCTTCAAGAGAAATACTGTTACAATAATGCTTTAAAAGTATGCATTATGATGATCCAAGACAGAGGAACTTTTTTTTTTAGAAAACCAAGGGGAAGGTCCATCAACAGGATTAATTTCCTGTTTTTACTCACTGTAAGCAGGATAACTGTGTCCAAAGATTTATGGACAGTAAATGAGAAAAAGATCTAGGTCAGGAATTACCTACAGCAGATTGGATTTGGATTGGGGGAATATTGAAATTGTATGCAATTTCAGTGGTATCTGACACCACACAGGCTGAGCTGTATATTATATATATAGCAGTGTTCAATGTTGGAGGCATAAAGCAACTAAAGTTCCCCCGCAATTATCATCTGTAGGTTGGAGGGAAAGCAGCCTGCTCTGGACAGAAAGCACATGGAGAGAGCGAGAGAGCGCGCAGCAACACCTCCAGTAGTATGGGACTGATTGGGACGGCAATCCTTACCTGACAATGGGCCAGCACAAGCCCCATAGACTGGCCCAGGAGTGTCGCAAATGTGCCGGAACACACATCTGCAACGACTCATGATCTGGATAGGCTTAGAGCCTTGGTAAGGGCTGGATACGGGCTGGATCTTGGTTAAAGATTAAATCCAGACAAGACAGAGATTCTCCAGGATGCGGGTACTGGTACTGTCCTGGTATGAATGGAGTTACGCTCCTTCTGAGGAAGTAAGTCTACTCCCTCTTGGATGTGCAGCTACTCCTGGATCCCCTCGTGTCACCTGTGGCCAAGGAGGTCTTTAGCTAACTTCAGTTTGTGCACCACCTGTGACCATACCTGGATCATTCAGACCTGGTGATCCATGCCTCAGCAACATCAAGATTTGACTACTGCAACATGCTTTACGTGTAGAGGCCCTTGGAAACATTAGGAAACTGCAAGTAGTGCAGAATGCAGCGGCTCATTTGGTCACTGGAAGTCAGGTGTTCTACTCTGTTCGGTTTCTCCTCCAGCAGTTTCATTTCTGGGCCCAATTCAAGGTGCTTGTCTTGACCTTGAAAGTCCTCTATGGCTTTGGGTCAGTGTGTTTGAAAGACTGCCTTCTTCCATATAATCTGGCTCACTCTGGTCATCATAGAAGACCTGATAGCCAGAGGAGAGATGTGCTGCTGTCTCTGGAGGTGAGAGGTTGGCAGAAAGAAATAGGGCTTCTCTGTAGTTCCACCAACTTTATGGAATTCCTTCCCTCTGACTTTACAAACTGTTCCCTCCTTAGAATTTTCCTGTTGCGGCCTTTATTTTCAGACTAGATCTTCTGATTTTATTATAGTTATCTTAATATTGGATGTACTGTGTGTTTATGGTAATGTGTTATTGCTGATTTGTATTTTACAGGCTTTGTCGTTATATTCTTTTATTAAGAGGTGACTTCTGCACATTTTTGGATTTTGTTATGTTCTATTGTTTATGATCTTATTTTAATATTATTTTATGAACTACTATGCTTTGAATGTATAAAGCAATGGTTCCCAAATTGTGGGTTGTGAGCCAATTTCAGGTGGGTTGCAAAGCACGTACAGCAGCCATATTGAAAATACAGGAAAATCGGATGCTGGAAAGGGGGAGGTGTGTGTTGTTTTGCTTCTGTCAAAGTTGTAAATAAGCTTTTTTCTTCCTGATTCACTTTGCTATTGGAAAATGACTGCGAAATAACTTATTGCTGCATTCTCAGCATGCATGCTGATGTTTATTATTAACTTCTGTCACTTTATTATGTCACTTCTGGTGCGTCTTGGACCCATTGTCATTCTAAACAGTAGGTCCTCCTGGTGCTAAAAAGTTTGAGAACCACTGGTATATTTTTAAAAAATGTTATGGTTTTGTAGGCCGCTTTAGGGGCCCTTTGGGGATAAAAGCAGTAAAAATTGAATAGATCAAGTAGATCTTATACATACCTTTTGGTCCTGTCTGCCTTCTGAAAGTCTATATTACAATTGTTTAATGAAATAACTGGGAGTATGCTGTCAATGGATCTTAATGTATAAGGTATAGTGTAATTGACAAACACTGCAAAAATTTTCATAGCAACCAATTGAGAAGCCCCACAATACCCTGAGTTGAGGATTGGCTCTCCAAGATCTTGGACATTCAGTTGCTTTAAAGATGACATGCATCTGGAGGGCACATTATAATACCAGACGAACAACCCAATCCTAACTCTCCATGCTTCGATGCAGCCATGCCAACAGGGTGTACATTGTGTCCTGCAGGGGAGTTTCAAGATGCAAAGTCCCCCTTAATTGAACCTTTGTTCCCTTGCCCCAGAGTAACTCCTCACTGCCATGAGGGGTCTATTCAGATCGGCATCAGCTAATTTGCTGGTGCAAGTCAGAGTGGACCCAGTTTAGAGGAATCAAGGATGGGAAGAAGGACAAGATATTGGCAGTGCTGCTGCACAATACTGTCCTCTTCCTGGCTTTGATCCAACCAGTCTCCTCTCCATTCCTCTCCTCCCCATTCCATCACCCACCTGCCCCTGCACTGATTTACCTGCACAGGGGCTCATGGGGAGGCCACTGGACCTGGCTGCTCACTGCTTGCAGTGGCCAGGCCATACTGTATGGCTGACACCTTTTTGCAGCAGCCATAAAGCCCACTGTATCACCGGCACATGACTTCCAGCGGCAGAGTGGCACACTAGGTTTGGATTTAAATAGATTTGTGGAATGTTGGGACATTTTCTGCAATGTTCTAGAATGACAGGTTTAAAGGCTTTGTCCAATTGTTTATTTTCATCTCCTTTTATAAAAGGGAGAGGTATTCAGCAAAAGACCTAGGCCACCATTAGATTTGTTTTAGTAATGATATAATGACCATATATAATCATTTCTCAATCTATTTATTAGAATTATTAGATCATTAGAATATAACCAGAAAATACAGGAAGTTTGTATGCAGTGTGAGTCTCCTGGAGCTGGGGCTGGCGATGACCCACCACCCAAGGTCTCACCTTCCCACCACCACCCAGGGATTCGGGCGTCACCAAAGCTTCAGAGGACTGTGTGGGGAGGGGCTTTGCATCGCCCCAACTCCTCCTACACAGAGCTGGCTTGGCCCCCGCCTTGGACTTGAGTTGGAGCTGCACAGGCCCTGGGTTGGGCTTCACTTCCAGTCCTCTGGCCGCGCTTTGGCTCAGCCTCCCCCATCATTGGCTTGGCTCCAAATATGTGCCAAAACAAAACCGTGGTGGCCTAAGACTTTTGCACATTTTTTTTTGCTCTCCCCCCCCCCCGATACCAAGGATGCCTGCATACATCTAAAAACATAGAGCTACCAAGTTAGAAAAATGTGTATAGGAGCTTCATCGTTCCCTTGATGTACAACCATTGCCATCAAGTTAATAGCAGGTGGGCAGACCAATCCTAGGCTGCCCTGGTGCCAGTAGTGATAGCGGCACTGAAATGGCTGCCTCTGTATCCTACGATGAGCCCAGGACAGACGCCAGAGTCACCTTGGAGAAAGGGAATGTTTGTTAGGATTTGGCAGTAGACACTGTTACCATCCCTGCCTCGGCTGATCCTCCACTCCAACATGCTCACTCTGCTACAATGGAGTTTAAGGTACAAATGGGCAGTCCAATCCTATATAACTCGCCAATGCACTATATCCTGCGGAGTTGATATAAACTGAATGGGCTAACCCACTGCAGTGTCTTGCAAAGCTAATAGCAGTGTCTGTTCTATCTTGGTGTATGCCAGGTACTCCAATCATCGTTACTGCTGGCCAAACATTCACCACAAGCCCCTTTTTTCAGGAGTGCAGCATTACCGCGAGGATGGGGTGGGTGGGTGGGCAGAACAGTCATTTCTTATGGAGTTCTACTGGTACGCCCCTCAGAGTACGGAAAGCCAATGACCCAGGTACTGCACTCTCTTTGGTAAAAGAGCACTAAGGTGGTATAATGCTCAGTCACAAACACTGATCAGGCATCCTGATGCAGAGACTATGCATTGCTACTACTGCCATCTATTTCTTACTTCTTCCTCCCTCTGTGCCTTTCTTTGGTCTCCACAGGCAGCTGTCCAACAGGGGCTGCGAACAGAAAACCTTCCAACCATGCAGGCCACAAGGAAAGCCTGCAGCAGTCACCAATATGATTCCAGATGTTCCACTGTGGAGTCGCTGATATGTTTGTTCCAGACAGACTCCTGTAGCTTTGCAAAGATCATGAGAGTCAGTGTTATGTAGCCAGATCAAACTGTGAGAATGTGAAAGCTTTTACTGAATGGCATCAGAAATAGAGAGAGACAGGAGGGGGGGTTGCCAACTATCTCATCCCTGCAGATCCTTGGACCCAGTGGCATGTCTGGTGGGGGATCCGGGGGGGTCACATGGACTAGGGCGGTAGCATGAAAGGGGCAGCATTCTGAGTGCCCCCTTGCAGCCAACTGCCTACCCACCCCCATTTGCTCATCCACCCCATTTTCAAATGCGAGCAAATCCGGCCCTATTGGGAAGGAGGCTCAAGGTTGATCTCAGGTCTCCAATGCAAAGGTACCAAAACAGAAAAATGGCTTCACTCAGAATGCAGTCCTAACTGGGAGTTAGGCCAGCAAAGTTTGGCCGGCACAAGGGCCATCATAAAGTGCGTTTGGACTATTCTGAGTCAGGAAGGATGGTGCATGTCTGTGTGCTGGCCTCTCTGACTCCAAGAGTGGTCCAAACATACTTTAGGGTATGTTGTGCCCGCCAAACTTTGCTGGCCTAACTCCAGGTTAGGTTTGCGCTCTGACACACAACCAAGCAACACAGATGAGAGCAACGTACAAAGGAGGCTTCTGCCACCCCCTCCACATCGCTACAGGAGCCCTGGTCACCATCGGATTGAAGATAAGTGCCAAGTGGCACAGGGTGCATGGGGAAGGCGGAGGGGAGGGACGGGCCTAGGAGAGGTTGGAAACAGTGGAGGCGTCCTCTGCCAGATCCGATTCCCCCATGTCGGGCATGGAAGCCCAACATGAGATTTCTTGAGTCTGTGACCACAGTACAGCAGGTGCAGACTAGAGAAACACTATTGAGCAGGCTGGGGCTTTCCTTGGGATAAGAAGACAAATGTCCAGCCTGCTTGTATCCAGCACAGGATACAGCGGTGGGTATTTAGTACTGCTGCTCCTGTACTTGATAGGATTCGGCCCTAAGTGTGCAGTCAATATGACTCTACACAATACAAAGACAGGAAAATAGTGGGATTTTGGGAGGGTCTTTGGTGAGGCTGCACAACAGACTGCACAACAGCGTTGATTGCAGGTCTCACATTGGCAATAGGCTGACCAAGCAAGTCTCCCTGAGCAAAGAAGAGTCTCAAAGGCAGAAAGAGGATTATGAAGTAAACGCAAGCAAACACTGAAGCAGTAGCCTTGAAGGAAGCTGGGCACGGGAACCATAAAGTATCTAGTGTGTGGCAAGCGAGGACATCTGCCCTGGGCACCATTTGAAGGGGAACACAAGGATTAGGCATTCTACTGATGGTGTGTTTGCGCACCACAGCCAATGGTGCATTTGCACACCTGTTTCAGGGGACCTCCAAAAAGAGGTAAATGCTTGCCAAAAAAAATTCAAGGTGTTTCTATACACCTGAAACAGAGGCATTGCAAATTCACAAGGATAGTAAGAAAGGGAATAATTTTTGAAGTACTGCCCAGGGTGCTGACATATAGATCCTGTATACTGTAGATAGGGGCACATCTTCAGTTTCAGTAGATATGTCACTGCACAGGAATGGAAGGCATTATCTATATTTTTGAATGTAAAAACTCAATTTGGATTTAAAGGGTAAGCATTCATTCAAATTTGGAGGGCCGAATTCCATAGACCAGTGGTCCAACCTTTTTCCAACAAAGTATGAGACTGGAGATCCACTACTGATCCTGCCCTCCCTCCTGAGATCCTATCCGCACACTCTCTACACCATTACACCCTCCCCGTAAGCAAATACTCTTATTAGAGAGAATAGAAAACATTACCCTGAAACCTAGCACTAGTGAAAGTCATTTTAGCACAATTGGTAAGAACCTGAGCAGAACTGGGGCACAATCTCCTGGTATCTGAAGGGGTACATCAGATGCCTCCCCCTTTACCTGTGTTCTAGTCCAGTGGTCTGCCACGCAACTGAGGCTTTGTGACTCCATTGGGGTCATGACCTCAAGATTGAAGAACACTGCCATAGACCAATTGGGGGAGGGGCGCAACTATATGGTTCAATGGCCCGTGCATCTGTGGTCTCTTGCTAGCACTCTCATAAATAGCCATGTTACTGGTCTGGCATTTTGATCTCCAGTCAGGCACCTAGCACCAGGCATAGCACCAGGCATGTTGCCTGCATGCTTTACATAGAAGAAACTAACAAAAGTAAAATATTGACCATATAACAGTTGTCAGGTGGAAAATGGGGATTTATTCTCAGGTGCTCTGGAGGGTATGACCAGGCCGAATTGGTTTAAATTTCAAGGGAGATTTCAATTGAATGTTAGGAAATTACCTTATGGTTCTTGATGGTAAGAATTGGGACAGTGAGCCTTGAAAGGTGGCAGACTCTCCATTGTTGGAGGTGTTTAAGCAGAGGCTGGATAGTGAGAATATTGTGGACATGGTCTAGTGCAGTGATGGCGAACCTATGACACATGTGTCAAAGGTGACACACCACAACATTTGGGGTGACACACCCTGCATTCACCAGTACATGACAAAAACTGAGATTGTTTTACTCATTTTTCATTTTTGTAATTATTTGATGTTTCTTTATATAATACATAGCACTGCACATGACTGTATTTTTTGTTTAAATAAATGAACATAAGGAATTGTTTCTCTTTTGTTTGGGAGGGGGACTGACACACCAGCAGAGCCAAGATAAACTTTTTCCTACATTTTGACACACTGAGCCCAAAAGGTTCACCATCACACTGAGCCCAAAAGGCTGGCTGGTTTGTTATATTTTATACCGTATGATCCACAGGGCTTCTTGTTTTTAAATTTTATTGCTTTGTTTTTATTTTGTTTTATTGTATGGTTTTAATATTGTTTTTTAAATGGTTTGTTAATGTTAAATTTCTATATTTTATGTTGTAATGCCGCCTTGGGTGCCTTCGGGCAAAAAGGCGGGATATAAATCTAATAAATAAATAAATAAATAAATCACTGGTCTAGTGCATGAGTCTCCAAACTTTTTAGCTAGAGGGCCGCGTCAAATATCTGGCATTGTGTCAAGGGCCAGAAAAATAAATAAATTTAAAGATAAAATTTAAATAAACACATTAGAGACAGAGCTTAGATAAATGAATGAATGAGCTCAAAGTTCCAGGATTCCTCCCAGCACCCACAAACACCACAGAAATACAGCACTAATTCCCATTCCCCCACCCCACATGCAGATTACTTAAAAGTGCTGGAGTAAATATCTCAGAACCAGCAGAGCACAGGAAAGGAAATACCCAGAGCATGTTCTGAGGGCCAGGGAAGCCATCTAAGGCCTTCAGGGGACCTAAAAGCATCACTTTCAAGTCTTTGGGAAAACCAGGAAGGGATCATTTTCAGTCTTCCAGAGGCACTCTGAGGGCTGTAGGGACTGTGCATGGCCTCCCTGGTCCTCAGAACACCCTCTGCACACAACCAGAGCATAGCTTGGAGAGTGCAGCCCACGTCAGCAAGGTCAGGAAGGCCAGAGGCTCATAGGTCACCAGAGGCTTGCTGCAGGCCAGATAGAGGCTCTCTGAAGGCTGCATCTGGCCCCTGGGCTGGAGTTTGGATACCCTTTGTCTAGTGGGAAGTTTTGGACAGCCTGAATTGGCAGGAGTTGGGCGATAATTTTGTAGGGCCCTGTAAACTCTTGTCATTCTATGTCCATGTTGTTTCAATGATCTTCGACTAGTCGCTCAAAAAGAGAAGTAAAACCTTTACCTTAACCTTTACCTGGTGTAGTATAGTTGGAATGAGGTTCTCCCAGTGTCAGAGAGCTTGAGCCATCAGCTCTACTGCTCAAAATGTTTTTTCTTAAGTATAGGATTGCTTTGTTAAGTTCTTAAACCAAAGATGTTTTGATTCTAGAATGTACAGTATACATTTTAGATACATGTACTCTTTAACAATAACAATAATACTTTCACATATCTTATACAGCAAAAGGAATGAGGGGGTGGTACCTCATTTCAAAAGGGCTCATGACCTAACACAAAACACAAAGGAGAGGCCAGCAAGCAGCCACTAGGCGGGTCACTATCCTGGGATGGATAGGCTCTGTTGCTCTTCCCCTGCTAAAACGTAGATTGAGGTGTTTGAAAATGGTGTTATTTTTTTCGCAGATTTCGGGATTTGAAAGGCAGAAAACGGTGTTATGTGTTTTTATTCTAAGTTCTCATTCCAATTAATTTTAAATGCATTAAAAGTGTACTATGCAAATGATATCGGTGATATATCATTCAACCAGAAGGCATAACCACACTATGAAGGCAAGAGCTGGTGACTGAGGACTGTGAATCACAGAATGTATCTGTAAAGACCGCATTGAAAAATGGTGATTTAGACTAGTCTGCCCATGTAAACTGCCTTGAATGCTATCTAAAAAACCGGGAAAGATGGTAGTTAGCAGACACAGACACAGTATTATTTCCAACTGGGGGTTATTCCTTGTCAAATCATCATACCATTTCCGACTGACCTCATTAGATTTTTATGAAATTTGTGGTACTTATTTCTCCTATGGCGTAAGGCAAAAATACTAATTTTTAGTAGCCTAGGTTTATAGCTAACTAAATTTTCAAAATTTTATGCTAGTGATACTTTAACTAGTACCTTGGAAACTGGTTGAGCTATAGAGTTGGCAGTGATCTTGTTTTAAAGCTCTTTTCATATGATATATAAAACAATTTCATATGATATAAAAATATATGATATAAAAATTTCATATGATATATAAAACAATGGGTTTAATAATTTTTAATTTTAAAAAAATCAATTAAAAACTTTAAAAGCAATTTCCTCAAAAACAGACATTTTTAAAATTTTGAAAAAAAATCTCTAAGTTACAATCCCTAAAAATAAACTGAGAAAAGTAATATACAAGGAAACAACATTAATAAATAATAATAAATTATGTTGTAGATTTAAAAAATTAAGTTCAACTTGAAAATTCTACTTTATCTTGATCATACACGTTATCTCTCGTGTCTTATGATCCAATCATCGTCCCGTCCCCCAATTTTTTTGGGCATAGTTAGATAAAAGTATGAACTGATTTTGAGATTTTTTTTCAAAATTAAAAATGTCCATTTTGTTGTCTAGTTGTCTGAGGTGCAACTAGTTAAATTATCAATAGCATGCCTTTTTTAGATAAAACTTTGAAAATTTACTTTGAAAATATTTTTTCTGTGTGAGTTTATACATTTAAAAGTATGCATTTCTTCAATAACTATAGGATCTTTAAGTATGACAAGTTACATCAAAATCTAAGAACATGAAGTGGAAAAATATTATTGAGTGTGATGATCTGACGTGGAATGACCCCTGGACAAATAATCCATTTTAATTTCTGGAAAATATCTTAACCACTAAAATGCAGTGCTTTGTGTTTTTATTTGGATATTTTAACACCACATTTTTTTAAAAGGTGTTTTGATGCATTATTAACAACATACCCCTACAGATAGAACCACCACCTAGAAGTTTAACAGGATCAGCAGCCTTGGATGGGAGACCCAAAACTGAAGACTGAAGCTGTTACTGGATCTCTTGTCAGCTGACTTGTCAACTGACAAAATAACATCTGAGAGTTGATTGGCAGGTGCCTGAAAAAGTTTGGAAGTGCAAAGGGCTGGCAAGTTAGAATGATGACAGCACTATGAGGGAAACATCAGGAAAAATGGAGGGTCATAAGAACATAAGAAGCGCCCCACTGGATCATCTAGTTCAACTTCTGTAATTCACAGTGGGCCACCAGATGCCTCAGGGAACAAATGACAACAAGATGCCTACATCCTGTTGCCACTCCCTTGTCCCAGGGTTCGGAGACAGACTACTTGTAAAACCAGGAGGCTGCACATACCCATTATGGCTTGTAACCTGTGATGAACCTTTCTTCTAGAAATCTGCCACTCCCTTGCATCTGGCATTCTAGGGTAGCTTACTTCAGAAATAAGGAGGCTGCACCTCCCATCATGTAGCCTGTAGCCTGCGATAGATGTTTCCTCCAAAAATCTGTCCAGTTCCCTTTTAAAAACACCTAGGCCAGACACAACCGCTTGTGGCAAGGAGTTCCACAGCTTAATTATCTACTGGGTAAAACGTATTTCCTTTCATCTGTTCTAACTCTCCCAACACAACAATATTTTTCAACAACAAATCTATTATATGGACGGACCATGGCAGCCAACCTTCCAATGCGCTTGTTAATGATTACCCAAACGGGGCTTTGCAGGCGAGGAGTTCCCTGGGAGAAGGTTTGGAAACCCGCCCCCTGTAGGGCTCCGCCTCCCACCCCCGGAGGGCAGAGGGCGGGAAGCGGAAGCGCAACTGCCTGCCTGGGGAGCGGCGGAGAGGTGAGTCCTGCGGGGAGCGAGACTGTCTTCCCGCCGGTAAGGGAGGGCGGGCAGGCACACGGTGCCGGCTCCCGCAGAGCTCAGCAACACTCGGCTCCTCCGTGGGGACCCCCGACTGAAGCTCGGCCATCCCGGCAGCGCCTCAGAGCACTCGGTCCTCCCTATCGGCAGCGCGGGGAAAGCTCAGTCTCAGCGCGCCCCTCCTCGGCGCATGTGCGAGGAGCTGCTTCCGGCCCCGACAGCCGGAAAAGGCGCGAGGAAACCGGTTTCAAAAAAACCAAGAAAAAACGCTTCGATTCCTAGAGCGGCCGCCAAAGGCGCGAGGCGAGCGGATTCAAAAACGCGTAGATTCCTAGAGCGGCCCGACGCTCTAGGAAAGTTGCCGCGCGGGTCCATTTTAGAGCCGCCGCCGGCGGCCCCGCCCCCCTTACTCCAACAGCCAGAGAGCGTGTGTGTGAGGGAGGGAGAGAGACAGGGAGGGAGGAAGCGATGTGGAGGCGGGCGGGAGGGGCAGGAAGTGAGGAAGGGGGAGGGCAGAGGCTTTTTCTGTGCGATGAGCAGAAATCCAGCAGGTAGAGCCTTTCCTGAGAGAAGCCCCAGCCCAGGAGGGGCGCCAGGGGAGCGGGGATGCTGGGGGAAATAGGGTGAGGGTTGCTAAGGCCCTTCTGGTCTTGCTCCTGTGCTTTTGCCAGTGGTCCGACACGCACCAAGAAGTGAATCAGGACAGGCTGTCCTTACTAGTCATACAGAAGAACTTCCCCCCTGCTCAGTTTGTTGGTGCCTGCCTAAAAGCACAGCAGGAGGACCCTAGTGAGTAGTGATCGGGGGGGGGGGGAGCACCAAGTATTGCAACGTGCCACAATGTGCCCTTCAGGCTATCCCAACCCATCAGAGCCATTCCCAGCAGCTTTGGCATGTTATGGCATGTGGCAACATTTAGTGCTTTGCCCCCGCACCCTCTAGGAACGCCACGAGGGCTAGTAGCCAATCTGCCTCCTGATAATGACGTTCACATCTCCTTTTGATATTCATCTCTCTTTTATTTCCTGCCCACAGCTTATTCTCGAATGAAGGTGCACGCATGTGTAGTGTAAGAGGCAGGGAATTTGCGCCTCCAGTGTGTGATGCCTGAAGTCAAAGGTAAGTATGTGACGGGTTAGGATACGGCCAGGCCCTTGAGCAGTACCTTTAAAAATAGATTCTTGGTTCTCCAAGTAGAGGCTTGAATGCTTTAGTAGAGTAGCAGTTTCCAACCTGGGCGTTGCAACCCCTCCCCCAGTTTTTGCATTTTTAAAATCCTCCTTTTAAGGAAGATTGCGAATGGTGGAGATTTAGAGGCAATGGCTCCTTTTGGTTCTGGGTGCTTCCTGCTGCCAGCAACAACTGGGAGGTAAGAAACAGGTTTTAATGGGGCTTCTTACTTCCCTTTCGTTGGCAGTGACAGTACGGAGAACCCTGACAGGTGCGCTCATCTATAGGTCCTCAGAAGGTTCCCGACCCTGCCTTAAAGGGGCAGGAGATTGGGAACCACTGATTTAGAGTGTTCTGTTCAACTCTAGGCACAGTCAAAGTTTGATTTGTACAAGGTTTCCCTGTATTTATTGGGACAGCCGTCATACTTGATTTCTATCTTTATTTGCCACCAGGAATACCCATCTTAGTATGGGGCCATTAAATATATTAATATATTAAAAAGATGGCAGCGATAGTTGGATTCAAGCTGCCTTGTTGGTCACAGCCTCAGGTTTCAAAGCCTCCTAATTCTAAATGTGTGGAGGGGCTAGTTATTCAATAGTGAGGCAACTATACTTTGTACTGCTTCATGCATTTTAGATCGGCTTGGGAGGCAGATTCTGGAACTAAACTGCCTGGTTTGGATTATTGTGGTGAGCCACTGTCGTTGAATTCCTACTGTGTAAGGCTTAGCTTTGATATCTCTGAGTTTATACACTACTGAGACACTACAACATTATGACATCATCAGTCATACAACAGCTGTAGTTAGTCCTCTTTCTAGCATAGTTTCATCTCTTAGTAGGATTAGATAAGCATGTCGTGATGTATGATTGAACAAATGGGAGGATAATATTAAGTAAAAAGGACCTCATGCTATTTGATCATATGGTGAGATTGATGTGAAGGGGGTTGTTCAGAATCATCATGCCAAGATATATACCTGCCTAGATCCAGTGTAGCACTCTATCTTTCTGTGGAATTCAGGGTGAAAGTTCCAGAGGATTAGCAGTGTGAGTAGGTTGCTGAGAAATCAGTGAAGAGTTCTAAAGCATAAGTTCTTGTGGGCTCTAATGGACTATTGCTCACTTCCATCAGCTGCATGAAATGTTATCCTCTGTTGGCAGGGAGAGAGAGAGATGAGGTATGTATGCACAAGGAAATGCATGAGGAACGGGCTAGGACACTTCTGTGCTAAGCTCTAGTTAGTATATAAAATGGTCATTTGCCATAACAATATTTGTTGATGATGCCACTTTTCTTGTTTTACTGTGTTTTCATTTGTTGAAAGAGAGAAATCCTTAATGTAAGTTAAGGCCTAATACATAGAATCAGTCTTGCTGGTAGATAATAAGGAAGCAAAATGGGGAGACTGTGTAGTTGACGTTTGCCGTTGGTGAGAATCTGCTGGTGAGAATCGTCATTGTATTTGTATGCATTTGAACTTCGTATTTCATGATCTATTTGCTCCACTGTTTTCATTCCCCGCCCCCCATATCCGTGTGTGTACATTGGGTAACAGACTCTAGTTCATGAATGCAACATAATTAAGAGGAAGGAAGGGAGACAAATGTTAATCTGAATGAGTGGAAGAAACCAAAATAAATCAATCCTAACAGATAGTTAGTATAGTGACGATGTCCTTTCACTACTGATAAGCAGGAGAGAGATTAGTAAATGTATCTTGTAAATCTCACCTGTGCCACAATCTCACCAGGAGGCCTTGGTCAGCTAGACTTAGGGCCCAATCCTATCCAACTTTCCAGTACCGCTGCAGTGCAGCCCTGAGGTAAAGCCTCCCTGACTACCCTGACCACTCTAGGCTGGAGTGCATTCTCTTCTGGTACAGCTGCATCAGTGCTGGAAAGTTGGATAGGAGTAGGCTTTTAGGTTTCAATCCTGAGCCCTCCAGTACGGGTGGTACAAGCATACTGCCTGCTCTGGTGTTGCAAACGTGCTGTAAGGCATGTCCGGTGCAGGTGGTAATCCCTTACCGCCTGTGCTGCTGCTGTGCCCAAGTGCACCGCCTGGAGGTGAGAATGTGATGCCAGCAAGTAGTAATTTAACCCCTCGCTGGCTTTAGGCTCCTTCCAGGTGGGGCGGGAGGAAGGGTGGAGTTGGGGTGGCGCTGGTGGTGACCTTCGCCGCTGGATCCCAACCTCTATGTTGGGCCGTGCGGTCTGACATGAAGGCCCTCGCCTTGCACTGGCAAGTTAGCCAGTACAGAAGCTAGGAAACCGATTGCCTGCCCTGTGCCCTTGCTGCGGGGGAAGGGGACAAACGTCCCCTTCCTCTGTGGAGCCTCCTGCATCTGCCTGGCTGCTTCGAGATGCAGTAGCATCCCGTTTGGCTACTGCTGTGCCCGTGACAGCCAGGCAGCTCAGGATTGGGCTGCCCGTCCTCTATTTACAATGTGGGCATAATGTTCATTTGACTCATTGATGGGAGCATTACATGGGGGGCAGAGAACTACGGATATGGAAATCCAGGAATATGGTGGGATGCTTATGAATGCTCATAGATTTGGTGTGTGCTGAAGTGTGCTTTGGGTGTGCTGAAGTTATTAGTATACTAGCTTTTTGTTACCCGGCGTTGCCCGGGTGTTTATATCTCCCATCCCTGACCCATCTCCCAATTTTGGGCGTTTTTGACCATTTTCACCTGGGGCCTCCTGCGCACCCCCACCTCCGGGGGCAGTGGGGGGGCCTGACCCCCACAGTGTCTGTCGCCAGGCCGCAAGGCACACGCATGCCGAGTCTGGCACCAATTGCTCCAGGCGTCACAGTGGGGCATGGTGGATATCTCATATCGCACCCCTTCCCGCCCCCCACACTGGGGGGTGCGGACCCGAACTCCCAGAGCGTCGCTGTTCGCCTCGGTGACCCCAGAAACTACAGAACCAAGGACGATGTTGTCCGTTTTCGGCCATTTCCATGCGGGGGCCCTGGCTCCCCCCCGGGGCGCTAGGGAGGCCTGACCCCCAGAGTGTCTGTTGCCAGGCTGGAAGGTACGCGCATGGCGGGTTTGGTGCACATCGCTCCAGGCGTTCCAGCAGGGCATGGCAGATATTGTGTCTTGCACCCCTTCCCGCACCTCATGCCGAGGGGGGATGAACCCGGAGTCCGACGGTGTCAGGAGCATCGCTGCTCGCTCCGGCAACCCCGGAAACTATGGATTCGACGCCTATTTTGGCTGTTTTCGACCATTTTCACTTGGGCCCTCCCCGCGTACCCCCACCCCCAGGGGCGCGAGGGGGGGTCTAACCCCCGCAGTGTTTGTTGTCAGGCCACAAGGTGTATGCGTGCCGAGTTTCGTGTTGCTCGGTCCAGGCGTTCCAGCAGGGCATGGCGGATGTTGTGTCTCGCACCCCTTCCTGCCCCCCACGCCGAGGGGGGGTGAACCTGAACTCGGACAGCGTCGGGAGCGTCACCACTCGTCCCGGCGACCCCAGAAACTATGGATTTGACACCGATTGTGGCCATTTTCAACCATTTTCATGCTGGGACCCCCCACGTACCCCCACCCCTGGGGGCGCTAGGGGGGCCCGACCCCCGCAGTGTTTGTGGCCAGGCCACAAGGTGTATGCGTGCCAAGTTTCTTGTCGCTCGGTCCAGGCGTTCCAGCAGGGCATGGCGGATGTTGTGTCTTGCACCCCTTCCTGCCCCCCACGCCGAGGGGGGGGGGAACCTGAACTCGGACAGCGTCGGGAGCGTCGCCACTCGTCCCGGCGACCCCAGAAACTATGGATTCGACACCGCTTTTGGCCATTTTCGACCATTTGCACGCGGGGACCCCCAAGTACCCCCCCGGTGGCGGTAGGGGGGCCTGACCCCCGCAGTGTTTGTGGCCAGGCTGCTAGGCTTCCACATGCCATGTTTGGTGCCAAGCGGTCCAGGCGTTCCAGCAGGGCATGGCGGACGCTGTGTTTTGCACCCCTTCCTGCCCCCCACGCCAAGGGGGGGGGAACCTGAACTCGCACAGCGTCAGGAGCGTCGCCCCCCGTCCCGGCGACCCCGAAAACTGTGGATTTGACTCCAAGTTTGGCCGGTTTTGACCGTTCTCACGTCGGGGCCCCCGTACCCCCACCCCCGGTGGCGGTAGGGGGGCCCGCCCCCCGCAGTATTTGCGGCTAGGCTGCTAGGCTTCCGCATGCCGAGTTTCATGCCAATCGGTCCAGGCGTTCCAGCAGGGCATGGCGGATGCTGTGTCTCGCACCCCGTTTTGCCCCCCACGTCGAGGGGGGGGCTGAACCCGGACTCCAGTAGCATCGGGAGGGTCGCCACTCATCTCGGCGACCCCGAAAACTGTGGATTTGACGCTGATTTCGGACGTTTCTGACGATGTTCACGCGAAGACCCCCGCGTACCCCCACCCCCGGGGGCGCTAGGGGGGTCTGACCCCCGCAGTGTTTCTTTCCAGGCTGCAAGGTACGTGTGTGCCAAGTTTCGTGGCACTCGGTCAAGGCGTGGGGAAGCCTATTCAGAACATACGTACATACATACAGACATACACACACACACACCCACGTCCATTTTTATATATATAGATTATAACTAAGTATAATACTAAGTTATTAGTATTAGTATATAGTAACTATACTAATAGTTATTAGTATATTAATTTCCTTCTCTGGAGCAGAAAGAAGTGTATTGGGGTGGGGGAGAATGGAGGAGAGCTGCTTTAGGAAACCACAACTGTGGTTTGGTTAGCAACCATTTAACCATTGTGAAACACTTATCTTTCATTGAAAAGAATTAAAGAATTAAAGCATTAAATTAAATCGAACTGGTATCAAAAAATAACACAAATAACACAAAAACTCTTAATTTCTGGGGCCCTTTCTGTTACAACTCTTCCACTAAAGTGTTGGTAGCCATATTTATTTGGTGAGAGAGAGAGGCACAGATGCAACCTATTGGAATCATATCTTTAAGATTCATAAAATTGCAATGTTATGTGATGTGTTCTATTTTTCAGTGCAATTGGGTTACTGTTTTTGACTTAATTGTGGCCCCAGAGCATCTTGTAAGAGGGTATTATTTCTTAGCTTTTAAGATGTGTTTGGTTATTTTTGATTATGAGGCACTAAATTGTCCTCTGATTAATATTAAATTGTTCTCTGATGTCTGGTAATACAGACTGTCCCTTGTAAATTGATTTTGCCTTTTAAAGGCAAAATGTTGGTGATTTTGGCTTCTAAAGCAACAGCTGATCACTGTATTTCAACTCAGCAGTGCTGTGAAATGGCGAAAAGAGTGGCAGAGAAGGAGCTGACGGACAGAAACTGGGATCAAGAAGAAGAAACGGAGGAGGTAACAGATGTTTAACTACTATTTCAAACTGCTGATACAAGCAATGACCCATAAAATTCAAAAGTGTAAATTATTTTACTGGGGTACAGCTGGCAAAACACAAGGTAAATTTGATTTAAATCCAGTTCCTTTTGGATGGGGGTGGGGGAAGACCCATTTAAATTAGTTATTTAGATTAAAACAATTGTGTTAATTTAATTTTAATTAAAGTTAAAAATCATAACTAAAAGATGTTTGAAATGGTAGACGTTTCTCTGCTACAAGTAATGGATCTTTCTTGACATGTTGACTGTGGTAAGTGCTGGCAGGGGTGGGAACTGGGTAGGGTGCCTGACAGTGCCACAGCACTGCATGTGAAGTGCATGTAAATGGGGCTTCCTACCTCATCAGGGAGGCTTACAGAGGGGGCTGTGGGCCTCCCAGAACTTGCCAGCATGACCTCCCCCCCCCCCATGAGGTAAGAACCCCCAAGGTGCCTACAAGCCATGATAGCCTCCCCAGTCAGGCACCCTCCCCAGTCTCACCCCACCCCCCGCCAGCATTTACAGTGGTCCCAACGTCTGAGTCGGACGTGGGAACTGCTGCTGTAATATATTGGAATCCAGAATCATTGGAAAATCCCTACTGCATGTAGCCAGAAGGATTGCAAATGCTGCTTTTCAATTGTAGTCTTTGACTATGTCAAATCTTGTTCCGGAGACTTGTTCAGTCTTCATTAGCAATGCAGAGAGGGGTACCAAGAGCCTCCCTTGAGCATGTTAACATTCTACCCAGTATATATTTTTTCAGGATACTTTTAATTTGGTTATTTGTTTCTTTGAAGGTGGGAACTTTCTCTGTGGCCAGTGAAGAAGTATTGAAGAACCGAGCTATTAAGAAGGCAAAACGAAGAAACGTTGGATTTGAGGTATGTAAAGTAGAAAGGTTCTAATGTGCTCCAGTTCTTGTTCAGACCGCTCATATTGCTTAAAAAAAAAAGAGCTCAGTGCTGTTGTAAAGGTATGGTAATGCAGAATGATGCATATGCTCAACTGAGTGGAGTATTGAAATGGCTGAAGGTTAGTTGACACAAAAGTATTTCCTACATGAAGTAATTTATAACTAGATTATAGAACAAAGGGTATCAAACTCATTTTGTATTGCAGGCCAGATAGTATTCATGGCACCTGCTGAGGGCCAGTAGTGATGTCATTAGGCAGGAAGTGATGTCATTAAGCAGGTAATGACCAGAAATAAGAACTTCGTTCTCACTTAGGAACTCATGAGTTTCAAATGACAAAAGGAAAAATATGCAAATCTTGATCATATTTTCAAGATATGGGAGAGCCCAATTACCATTCAGGTCACCCTTTCCGAAGTGCCACTTCTGCTAAGTTTTCACGTCTTCTGTCAAATTGTCACTTCACAGCTGAGAGCAACTAATGGTCGTGCTGGAGAGCCCAGTTATCAAGCGGGCTGGGCTGGATAAAGCGCTTTCACAGGCTATATCTGACCTGTGGCCTTGACACCCCTGATCTCATATGAAGTGGCCCTAAGTGGAACATGAAAATTCTATCAAAGAGTTTGAGGATTGTGAAAGCATTGGAATGTTGGTAGCTACAGTTCAACTCCAAAACGAGCCAACTCCAAAGCACTCTCCATCCCAAAGATTTTAGTGCTGGTGACTTAATATGAATAAATTGTATAAGGAGAAAATGTTGGGGTGTTCCTATAACAATCTGTACTTTGGGGTCCACAATCTATTTTTGTTTTCAATTTGTTTGATGGAATAAACCTTTTTCCATTTTTTTTTGTTATGGAAATACCTGAGAAACTCATTCACGTGTTTGACACATTATGGACTGGTTCACACATACATGCACTTGGCACTTAGTAACAGTCGGACAACCATCTGAACTAGTTTAACTGAAAAGTTTTAAAGTTGGGGGATATGGGGGGGTGTTCCAGTGTATAGTAACATTCCAGGAATGGTTTATTTATACATCCTAGTTAGCGCTAGATGCTATGCTCTATAGATGAAGAATATGTACATGTGTGAGAATTGGCCCTCAGTAAGGCCTGTAAAATGATGTATCCCTGAACATCCATGCCTTGGGTATTGATAATTTCATTTCATAAATTGATGTTACTTGTGGTACTTGTGACTATACTATAACTAATCAATTCTAGTTATAGTTCTGTCTTACGATGCTCTTAAAATATTTTATGTGTCAATTGCACTGCATGAGTAATAATCTTTGTCAGTTTTTTCCCCCAGAGTAATTCAGGGAGCAATCCTATACTGCACCGGAATGGCGAGGCCGGCTGGCCTGCACCATATCCTAGTGCAGTATAGGTGAGGCTGGAGCCTTCCCATAGCAAGGGCACATTTGTGCCTTTATTGTAGGGGAGGCTCCAGGCTCCCCTGTGTGCTCCTTGGGAGCACATAGCAGGCGCAGATCTGAGGAGACCGTGCAGCCTGAATTAGGGCTGCGCGGCCTCCTGTACAGGCCCATAAGGCCTAATCCTGTGCCCGCCTCCCGGACAGGCCGGCACACTTGCTGGCCCACCCACATCCCACCCAGAACTGCCCTCCCCCCGCCCTGCTCCAAGATGGTGCCTCCCTTGCACTGGCCAGCTTCGGCTGATGCAAGGAAGGCGCTGAGCGGGCGCAGTGGGACCAGCGCTGCCTGTAGCACCAGTCCCGTCGGCTTAGCACCAACACAGGGGTGCTGCTCAGTGCCCCCGCGTCGGCGCTAATGACGTGGTGTCAATGCAGCAACGTTGCGTCAGCACCACACCCACTGCAGGATGGCACTGTCAGTATAACTTTTCTGAAGCTCACTAAACATGCTTAGAGTTGGGA
Organism: Lerista edwardsae; assembly: GCA_029204185.1. NCBI lineage: Eukaryota > Metazoa > Chordata > Lepidosauria > Squamata > Scincidae > Lerista > Lerista edwardsae. Next base: position 1,447,814 of record JAJKFI010000003.1, on the reverse strand, counting down.
TTGAGCTGTAAACTGAGATGTAACGTATTTATATTCTGTTTCAGTCTGAAAGTGCAGGAGCTTTTAAAGGGTTTAAAGGTTTCGCTTTGCCTTCTGGAGGGGGTGGATTTTCTGCTTTTGGCAACAGCACTGGAACAAAGCCTTTGGGAGGACTGTCCAATGGCAGCAGTAGCATTACAAATTCTTCTTCGCTGACCATCTTAAAGACCACATCTGAAACCCAGACGACGTTGAGTAAGTTCGCCAGTGTTACTTAGTAGAAATTGTCTTAAAGCATCGTCGGGTCATCTATGTAAATATATAGCTAGTATTTTTTACTAGTTTTTAAGGAAGTATTTAAAGGTTTGTGTAAGCATGGATCATAGGAGGGGAGCTTGCATGTGGCTTAGTGGCAGAGTGGGTGCTCTGCAACTCAGGTTCATCTCCAGTGCTTCTACTTCCCCTAAAGTTAGCGGGAGAGGCTTTCCGATGGCCTTGATCAAATGTTCGATTGGCAGCAACTTGGGGGTGGGGTGTTTCTTTGCGGTTGTGTGTTATGTGAAACTCTTTTTTTTTCTCTGTTATTGGGTAGATTCCCCACTTTTGCTTGTTATGTGTTTTGGTGGTATTTTAAAGCAGTTTTTCTTTCTATGATCCTGGTTGATTTCCCTCTGTTAGTTGTCTGACTAGCCTGCTGTTTCTTAATTTGTTCTTCTGTTTTGTTTTAACATAAATTTAATGTTAAATAATGTAAAGTTTAAAAGAAATAAGTTTTTTTTGGGGGGGGGTTAAATAGTTTTGTCAGCCATCTCGAGCACCTCCAATTGAATTGGGAAAGGCAAAATAGACATATCTTAAATTGGTTCAAAAATGAACTGGTGTTCAGGGATCCACAGCAAGATGGCCAAGGGTGCAGGGAACACCCAACTGTTTAGGGTAGTAAAAATCAAAGCTGAAAAAAGCCCTCTTCAGATTGGGTAACAAAATGGTAAATGCTGGTTAGTACAAAAAAGCATGAAGAGAGGCGCATGGCAGGGGAAGAAATTCCAACATACACCTCAAGAAGGATATTATAGATATTATAAAAACATTTGTGTTTTTAAAAAAAGCCACCAAAAATGATCAGAGGCCTGGAGCACCCCTTTCTTACAAAGGAAGGTTGCAACATTTGAGGCTTTTTAACTTGGAGAAGAAAAGGCAATGAAAGAGGGATGTGAGAAGAAATCTGGAAAGTGTTTCTCCCTCTCTTGCGCTTCTAGAACCAGAGGTATGCCAATGAAATACATTGGTAGGAAATTTAGGGTGGACAAAAGGAAGCCCGCCCCACACGTAATTGGTCTGTGGAATTTGTTGTTGCCAGTTGTAATGATGTGACCATTAACATGCATGGCTTTAAAAGAGGGCTGGGCAAATTCATGGTTGTCTTTCAGTGGCTACTGGTCACGATGGTTGTGATCCATGAATGCCAGTTGCAAGAGCTACGGATACCTTCCTCTTCCCTTTGTTGGCTTCCCCTAGATGGCCCTTTGGGACTTTTACCTGGAAGCAGCCACCTTTTGTAAACTCTGCAGTACGTCTGAGTCGATAGGAGGGACCAGTCCTGGCTGAGCCAGCTTAAAATATTCTTGTTTCTAATAGATTCCGTGGCATCCAGTGCTCCAGTGAATAATATTGTGGTTGAAAAAAAGCCTTCAAGCGTGGAAGTGAATGGTGAAAGCCAGCCGCCATTGGCCTCTGGATTCTCTGAAAGCAAAGCGTGCAGCACTGATGTTTATCACAAACAGTTAGCTGCTCTGAATTGTTCTGTGCGTGATTGGATCGTAAAGCATGTAAACGTCAATCCGCTCTGTGACCTGACGCCTATCTTCCGTGACTATGAGAAGTATTTAGCAGAAATAGAACAACATGGAATCAGTGACAGCGGCTCTGAAAGTGATTGTATCAAGACAGTTGGAGCTCAACCAGACTCTGCTTGTGGAAGTTCAAAAGTTCAGCAAAGTTCAGGATTTTTCTTTAAAAGCACCAAATCCGAGGATACGTTGGGAAAGAAAACAGAACCAGAACATAAAATGGAATCAAAATTAAGGTCTTTGTCATCGGTATCATTTAGTTTTGGCAAGAACATCGACAGCTCTAGTTTGAATTCCAGTGCATTGCCTAGCTTCTCATTTTCCTCGGAGAAAAGTTCAAGTTTGTTTGGAAAAGATGCAAGTCAGGGCACTGTTGCTCCTTCATTTTCCAGCAGCACATCAGATACTCAGCTAGAAAGTGGTGTCAGCGAAGATAAAGGTAAACGTTAGAAGTGGAGGCACCACCTCCCATTGAGACCTGTAATGAGACTCCTTGATGTAATCATGTTGGATTGTACCACTTGGGCATGTGTTGTCTTGAATGTGTAGGGAAAGCAGGGTGCTACAAATGTAGTGCTGTCTCCATGAAGCAAAAGACTGATTTCACCTCTGCTCCCTAATCCTCTTTTGTGTGTATTAGGGCTCATGGAAGTGTGAGGTCAGTCAATACTACAAGGATTGACTGACAACTCTGGCCAGCAACACTTGGGATTCCTATAGGAATATATTTTGGTACTGAGCAGTGTTAAATTCTTTAAACATATTTTGACTAACTATCAAGTGATTATCCTGTGTGCTTCATTGGAACTTCCATAATGTTTTTGTATGTGAGGTTAAGGGCGTAATCCTAACCAACTTTCCAGCACTGACCTAGCTGTGCCAATGGGGCATATTCTGCATTCTGCAGTGGAGTAGTAGTCACGGAGGCCTCCTCCGTGTTTATTCCCTTACCTCAGAGTTGCATTCATTACTTTAGGGCTGGAAAATAGGTTAGGATTGTGCCCTAAGTCTTTACTTTGGTGCCTCTTGCACATAAATGGCTTTACTTTTGGATATTTTAGATCTAGCACCCAGATGTTAGACATTGGAGGCGGGTGGGACAGTCTCACCGCACTTGGGTCTACCTATTTTTGTTGGCTGAGAATAGACTTGGTGCGTGTGATTTATTACAAAATATATAGATTTGTCTAAACCTTTTTACTTCTCACATTTTGACAAGTGGGGAAAAATTAGACAAATATTCTCACTTAATCTTTATGTATGTGATTATCGTTAAGTATGCTGGGACTTTTACAAAGGAATATGTGTATTGTTGGCAACAGGTTGCTGAGAACCATGGGGCAATGCCCTGTAAATGGGGTCCCTGCCCTCCTGCAATGGCATACCTCATGTTACCACTGCAGCTGGTACTGAATGGCCAGGGGTTGGCTTGGCCACCTGGGCCCTCTGATGGGCATGGACCCTCAGCCACTCCCCAGCCTGCTAGATCCCTGTTACCAACCAATCTGAAAGTTTACATGCCATTATTTTAAAGAGGTAAAGGTAGTAACATTGGGGAAGAGTTGGGGCTTGCCAAGCCCTGGCCTGGGGGCTGGATCTGGCCTTTGCCCAAATCTCTCCACCGCCCTTTGATCAGCACATATCCTTCCACTGCTCTGTCGCTGCAGTCTTTGCCCGATCTGGGAATAGAGATTCTCTGGACAGTCATGTGAATGGCAACGTCCTGATGCAAAGCCTGCTGGGATGTCGTGGCATAGATGCAACTGCCCAGAGCGTCCATATGCTCAGATGGGGAGAAGACTGCAGCGACAGAGCAGTGGAACTGTATGTACTGCTTGGGATGGGGAGGGTTTTTTGTTGCACAGTGGTCTCCAGTTTGGAGACTGCATATAAGTGAAAAAAACTTGTATGTGTTCTAATGTCTAAGAATTTTACATCTCCACCCTATCCTGTTTTGTTTAAAAAATGGTTCTCACTGAGAAACAAAAGTAACCATGATGGTCCTACCCAATATTGTCAAACTGACAGTACACTTGCCTTTTTAAACTAGCATAGTATTTTCCATCCAATATTCCTATATGTTCCATACAGATGCTCCAGTTCAAAACACTTTGAGAATGTCAAATGTTCTGTGTATACTGTAGTGATTCCTTCCAGAAATAGTTGTAGCAAGACTTTTCCTGAAATCTGCCTTTCCACAGGGGGTGATGCGGAGGAAGAAGAGCCACCAAAAGTCGTAATTAACGAAGTAAAGGAAGAAGATGCCTTCTACTCAAATAAGTAAGTTGTGTGTTCTGATGTTGTAACTGATTATGCTTTTACTGTTCAATCAAATCGTGGATTTGGCCTTCTGTAATTGTGTGCACTTGTGTGTGAGAAAAACAGACAATTGCTGGATGTTCATTTTGCAGTGCATATGACAGCAGAGTAAGAAACGGGGTTACCTGGGCTGTCCACCTCTAGTCAAGCTACTTATATTTTAAGTCTTGACCACTGCATTCCACAATTGTTTCCTTGAATGTCCTTGGTGGTCTTTAATTTGGACAGAAATACACGCACCCAAGCACTTATGCAATACAATCTTTAAACTTCTTTCCCTATTTTTCTTTCCCTAATTTCTTTCCCTTTCTTCTTTCCCTCTTTTCACCCCTGCTTACTGGGCAAGAGGCACTTTTTCAAGTGGTGTTCCTCTTATATTTAGCAGGGGGAGAGTAATTGTCCCTCTTCACCCCTGCGCACTCTTTCTAGTAGCTGTTGCTGGTGGTCTGCCTTTTTTTAGATTGTGAGCCCTTTGGGACAGGGAGCCATTTAACTTTACTATTATTACTATTTGCCTGTAAACTACTTTGTGTTGAAAAGCAATATATAAGTACCTGTTGATTGATTGATTTGCTATTTCTACAGTTCTCTGAAATGTCAAAGGCAATTTTTCCTGTAGCATATAAGCTGCTATTTTGAAATGTGGGGGTAGGGGTAATCAAAACCCTTCTTAAGCTCTTGAAGCTACTTGCATGGTGTTTTGGATCCTCACCATTGCAGAACGTTTTACAAGCATTTTAGTAGATGATTTGATCATGGTCAAAATACTTACGGTTTTAAAAAGATTCGCTAATTCTTAAAACATCAGTTAATTTCCGTACTTCCATCAGTACATGCTTTTTACTTACTACTTTCTCAGATGCAAAGTCTTCTACAAGAAAGATAACGAATTCAAGGAAAAAGGAGTAGGAACGCTACATTTAAAACCTGCAGGAGATCAGAAGACTCAGCTCTTAATAAGGGCAGACACCAATTTAGGTATGTAACTTTTCTTTGACCTAGTTCTGCATATGTTTTGCTAAAGTCTCTGCTAATTTGAAAACTTGGAACTCTCTTCAAATAGTAGAAGAGAGTATGGCAGTATTCTGATATTCAGTATGGCAGTCTTTTAAGGTATTACAGCATGGTGAACTCTGCAGAACTTAACTTGTTAAGTAAGATGCAAGCCCTTCTTTGGCAGTTCCATATGGGGTTTATGTACCTGTGAGAATATAGTTGAATATTGTCACAGGGAAATGTATGCATTTGAAATCTTGACATAGACCAGCATTGAGAAGAACGCTGCCTCTTGGGTTTTTTCACCAGGCTTGACCACTGGATCGCAAGCACTTTGTTTTTCTTAGTTGTGAATTGGAAACAGTATGGACACAATCAAGTTTTCTATCCACCTTTCTATCCTTCTTTAGGAATAGTTGTGGATGTTACAAAAGAATGAACAATGGCCTTCTATGGGAGGGGACATAATAGCTCATTGACAGAACACAGGCTTGTGTGCACAAGGTGTGGCATGATATCCCAAACGTCTCCTTCTTAAAAGAATCTCTGTTGAGAAGGTTGGGAATGACCTTTGCCTGTGACATTGGAGAGCAGCTGAGTTAGGTGGACCAATAGTAGATTCTTGGCTATAAGACGAGCTGTAAATTGCCTCCTTGACTTATCTCAGGGTCAGAGCACAATCCTCACCTGGAGTTAGACTGGCACAGTTAGGCCAGCAAAGTTTGGCCGGCACAAGGGCCACCAGAAGCACATTTGGACCTCTCTGGGAGTCAGGGGGGATGGTGCACGTCTGTGTGCTGGCCTCTCTGATTCGAAGAGTGGTCCAAACATACTTTACCGTGTCCCTTGTGCCGGCCAAACTAACTCCAAGTAGGATTGCACCCTCAGTCATGGCAATTCAGGGGTGTCAGCTGCCTGTGGATTGTCTACAAAGTGTATGTGGACCATCTTTTATGCTTGCAGAGAGTTTCCAAGCTTTAAATTACACTTGGAGCTGTCCTTTGACCTCTGTTTCATTGTTTATATTGGTCAGAGCTCGGCAGTGAGCTCTTCTGAGCATTCTGTTAACTCTCAATCCTGTTCTGAAATTGCTACACTGTGGTGTCTATGTGGTTTTTTTCTGCGGTGGAAAACACTGTGTTTTTCTTTCTGAACGTTTAATCTGTTTTTCTTCACAAGCACCATTTCCCTCATTCTCCCCTCACTGCTCCTAATCTTCTCAACATAGGAGAATCAAGGGAGAATAAAATCAGACAAAATTATAGTCAGACGTTCGCCAAGGTTTGGGGGGAATACTTATCTGACTTATCTGAGGGGAATAAAAAATTACATAACTTTTGGCTCAAATCGTGCTCTTGACTTACCTGTTGAGATCCACTTATACTTGGGTATCTATGGTGTGTTTTGTAAGTTTATTTTGTGGTACCAAGTTTTCTCACTTGCTGTTTTTCCTAAACCATTCTCCCTTGCAGGCAACATATTGCTGAACATTTTGATTCCTCCGAAAATGCCCTGCACAAGAACAGGCAAAAACAACGTTCTCATTGTTTGTGTTCCGAATCCACCAGTGGATGAGAAGAATTCAACGGTCCCTGTTCCTATATTGATAAGAGTGAAAACCACCGAGGATGCAGACAAGTTGCACAGCATTTTACAGGAGAAGGAGGAGGTCTAAAATCATACCTATTGAGGAAAACTTGCCAAGTTGCTGCTGCTCTTCTCCCCCTCCTTCTCTCCCCCTTCCTTCCTCCGCTGCCCTTGGGTCTATTGGTAACTTTTAACTTACTTGTGACATTCTACAAATTGTTTTAGGAATTCTGAAAAGTGTTGGTAAGGGAAAGGAAAGCTAAGGAGGCCAATAACAGCTGTAATTTAACACGTCAGTCTTCTAGTCTGAAGTATATAATGCATGAGCCTTGCCTAAGTAAAACGTACATATCAAAAATAAAACATTTTTGATTATACGAAACAGAATTAAATTGATTGCTGAATACATGGTTAAAACAGTATAGCAGACATTGCATAGGAAGAAATATTGTGTTGGGGACAAGAGAGGAATGAACATGAACTCCTGGAACATACTGCCAAGTTTGAACTGAGATCCCTCTCTTCAGGATAAAATACAATTTGGATTCTGTTCAAAGGAACTAATGTTTCAAATGGAACAGTGTAGTTTTGTTTTTTTGTGTAGTGTAGCTGATGGAGAACACTGATTTTTGAGATTGTACTTGGGACAAAAAAATCAAGTCCTGAACCTTATCCACATAGTTCTTTGCAGACTCCCATTTCACTGTGCTTATTGTAACTGTGGTATGCCGGTTACATAGCTGTGTCCTACATCTTTGACAAAGTGCTCTTGGAGAGAGGCTCAAGGGCCACAACTGGCAATTCCATCATTTCTTACCTGAGAAACAGTTGATGGGGAAGGTAGTGGAACTACATAATCTTTCCAATGCATATGATTTATCCTGCCTTTTGGATTTTGTGGCACCCTGAGAATTTTGCATTATGAGATTTGTAGGGGTTGTGATCCACTGTACTCTTGCCAAATCCTATTGCAACATTTAAGTTTGAAAATCCTGCACAATTCCCAATAATATCAAGGGAGCTTATGCAAGGGAACTGTGAATTTATGCCCAAACCTTCGTATGTCTAACAGAATTAGCGGTCAGACCTTGGACACCATGCTGTTTAAATAGGGCGCAATCCAAAGAAGCAGTTGGGCCAGCAGGAGTCCCTTGTTCTGGCCCAAGAGTATCACAGATATGCCACAAAGCATGTTTGCGCCTCCTTAGGAGTGTGGGAGGCTGGTGCACACGCATGCACTGGCCTCTTTGTGCCACATCCAGAGCCAGGTAAGGCCTGCCTAAAAAGGCTGGTACGGGGGGGGGGGCTGGAAGGGGCAAAGGGACGGTTGATCCCATGGGCAAAGGGAGCCCATGGGCAGGCCGGCCCGGGGAAGGGGGGGTGCCCGGGTATGGCACTTAGGCCGGATCCTAACCTCCAGCCCAGGCAGCCTTACACAGGCTGCCTGGATTTGTGCTAGCAGTTTTGCTGGTGTAGATCCAAGTAGCCCCGTGGGGTGGCGGCGGCTGAGGCTTTACCCAGGATAAGGGGACAAATGTCCCTTTTGACGTGTGACACAGTCACCTCCTAATGGGCTGGATATTGCGTAGGCCATCCTGTGCCTATTGGGCTATTAGTAACGTAACTACATAGTACAAGTAATTACATAGTACAGAAGGTATTGATTGCTTCAAGTTCTGAAACGTGACTTGTCACATTAGTGCTTTAAACTGGAAGGTAGCCTGGGATGCTGTAGTAGCAGAATTATTTTAAATTCAAAACGATGCATTTTTGCATCATGTGTAAATGTATTCAGCCTTTTCTTGGTCTCGTGTTGAAATCCAGTGGGAAGTTCTGTCGGTTTCTTGCTCAGGTTCTACTGCGATGAATGGGAACTTCTGTGTATTTTAGTTGGGATCGTACCAGTGAACGTCCCACTGGATTGTGCCCTTAACGTACAAGTGCATGAGAAACTGTTACGTGCTCTTGTTTTTAAGAAATAGTTCTTAAACTTCAGTGAGTTTGTTTACTGCAAGTGTTTGGCCATTGTGGGGACAAATAGTCTGCTTTTCATTTAAGCAGATAACTTAGTGAAGTTCCCATAAACCAATACCTTTTGTACATGAGGCTGTTAATACTGCAGGTATATTGTCTTTTGCACTTAGGTTTCCTAAAGTGCAACTGTATATGTGTAACAATTCTCCAGTTACTGAGTGAACCAAGAAAACATATGCATTCACTGAGATGCAATTTAATTTTGCACACGATTTGCACAACTACATTGTGTTTTAAATTTTGAAACAGAATAGATAAGTGGTTCTAATGCATACATTGACTTTATTACAAGAGGTGCTGAAATGGTTGAAGTATACTTGAGGTGGGTGCATTTGGTAAGACAGCAATCAGTCCTAAAGATAATCAGACTTAGGCACAATCCTAACCTAGAGTTAGGCTGGCACAGTTAGGCCAGCAAAGTTTGGCTGGCACAAGGGACACTGTAAAGTATGTTTGGGCCACTCTCGGAGTCAGGGAGGCTAGCACACAGACGTGCACCATCCTCCCTGACTCAGAGTGGTCCAAACGTGCTTTATGGCAGCCCTTGTGCTGGTCTAACTGTGCCAGCCTAACTTCAGTCTAGAATTGCGCGCTTAGAATCTGCAGTGTGCCAAATAAAAACAAATGTGTTTTAGGCATTTTGAGAAGTTAGCAACGTTGTAAACCCTAGGTATCAGTTCATGTACCACTGCCAGTAAAAAGTACATTGTGAGGGTTGGCACATGTGTCATCTTTCTGTACCTAAGACAAATGCATTGCCTTTTGCTTTTGGAGTTCTGGTGCTTCAAAAACAATTTCAGGTGTGGCAGGAATGACTGCTATTCAGAAAGTCACACGAGGGTCAGGCGCTTTTGCACCACAAAAGCCAGGCACTAAATTTGTTCCAGTGGCTTGCAGGAAACATTTCAATTCATTATGAAAAGGTGCCATTGCTTTTTGACTTGAGATGCAGAGGCTTTTGTAATTAAGAACAACATTCTTGCTGTGTTGTGGGCATTTCAGGTACAAACTAGGCCACGTGTTTGTCCTGCACACCCATTAGAGTGAAGTCATTGCATGAACTAAAGCAAGGATGTGCCCCTTTCTGGGGTAAGCATAAAGCAGAGATGTGCTCCTTGCTGGGGTAAGCATAAGCAGAGATCAGAAATTTTCCTGCCGAGGTAGACCTCTGCCAAATGCATTAGGAGTTGTGTGTAAATCAAACTGTTTCAAGGGTAATGATGCACGTTGTCTGTGTTTGTTCCCACCGATAGGTAAGATTGTAATTTTTGTAGTGACTCTGGAGGATCTGGGTAGTTTGTTTAAACACGTACCAAACTGGATGATCATATTTTTCTTTGCACAAAAGCTTTAAAGACTTAACATTTTAAGCAAATCTTCATTGAAATGCGTTGACAGTACAATCCTAGTGACATGCGCTGCAAAATGAAGGGGTGTTGTCTTAATTTACAAACTGAGTACTTGTCGCCTTTTAGGTAGTGGGTTTTTTTCTTCCTGTTACCTAATAGTAGCTAAATTGCAACTAAATTTGCAACATCATTTTTGTATTGTGACTAAAACAATAGATACACTGGTTTCCCTTCCAGATCGTATAAATAATAGATGAATTTCTTTTTCAGGCTCTGCTGATTTATTAGGTATGACTCTTGCATGCACACCAGCTGGATTCAGAAGCTATGCTGAAATCATGGTTTAGCATTATGCTCTGAGCCTCGGATCGTAATGCATGGACGCATTGAGTTTGATGCCCTGGCCTATTCACAGACTGGTTAGAACAAGCTGGATTCAGGTGTCATGGCAAATCCTAGCTTGTTTTCAGCCAGGAACAGAAGTTGCGAATGTTGTTTGAGGGAGGAGCCATAGCTCAGTGCCAGAGCACATGCTTTGCACCCAGAAGGTCCCAGGTTTAATCCCTGACATCACCAGGCAGGGGCATGAAAAATCCACCTGAAACCCTGGAAAAAGACTTGACATGACTGAGGGTGCACTCCTAACGTGGAGTTAGGCTGGCACAAAAGACACCGTAACATACGTTTGGACCACTTTGGGAGAGAGGCCAGCACACAGATGTGCACCATCCAGACGTGCACCAGAGAGGCCAGCACACAGACGTGCACCATCCTCCCCGACTCTAAGAGTGGTCCAAACGTGCTTTATGGAGGCCCTTGTGCCGGCCAAATTTTGCTGGCCTAACTCCAGGTTAGGATTGCACTTCGAGCTTGATAGTCCAGGCCTCACTTGGTATATAGCAGCTTTCTGTGTTGCCTGGAAACTTGAAGCTTGTGACTGTAATGCTAAACAGAGGCTTAGCCTGATATCTGAACCCAGCCACCATCTCTTCTCAGAACAGCAGGATTAGAACTTAGTTCTCACTGAGATAGTAAGGCTTTGTATGGGCCGTGTTGCTTTATACCTCAAGTTTAGACTCGCATGATTGCCTATTCTCTTGTACAAAGCTAGCGTGTTGGGTAGAACAGTTGCAAGCCAGCCTTTTTTGTTGGCATCCATTTTTCTGTGTAGAACTACTTGTTTTGTATATAAAGAGCACCAAAATATTGATACTTGCTCTAGTTTTACATCTCCAAACACTGTGAACCTTTTAAAAAAAAATTGAATGGAAATTGTAGCAAAGATTGGTTGTTCCAATATCTTTAAAAGACTTAAGTTTTTTTTAGCAGAAGTTGCTAAATCAGTGTTTCACACTATATAAGTATATAAAGACGTAATGAACAGATTCAATGAACCTCTTTCCACTCACTGTTAAAATGTCTTCTTTGCCCCACCCTATCCCATAGGACATTTTCTTAAAAGATAAACCATTTGAGAAATGGACTTGCCTTGTAATATTTTTCCATGTGGTGTTTGCTGGCTGTAGTGTGTTCTGAGGAAATGTACAAACATCCATAGAAATGTGAATAAAGAAATGGGGAAATGTTATATTTCATTTTTTTTCACATATTTTACACTCTGTAAGCCTTGGCTTGGTTTTAAAGATGGGGGGGGGCTGCTATTGAACATCAAATGAGAGGCTCAATGGTACACAGCCAGTTTTGTATGCAGACAGGCCCAATTAAATCCCCAGCATTTCCAGTTAATCTTGGGTAGCAGCTTGTGGCCTTTGTTGCTCTAGCATTTGTTCTCCAGCAGTTGGGAGACTCCCTCCCTTGGTGTGAGTGGTGCTTACTGTTTTGTGGGAGTGCTGCTCCGTTTTCAAGCTGATCTGGTGGCAGGGATGCTCTGGGCAGTTGCATCTATGCCTGGCGTCCCAGAAGGCTGTGCGTGACTGCCCAGAGCATCTCTGCCAACAGTTCAGCTTGAAAACGGAACAGCGCTCCCATGTTAACAGTGGCACTAGGGACAGGGAAGGGTTCTGTTACACAGTGGTTGCAAGTTTGGTGACCACTAGGTAGGATAAAAGGATGGCCAGGGACCATCCAAGTCAGCTGTATAAACACCTGGATGAGATAATCTGTTGAATCTGCTTTAAGTTAATGTGTGGGCAAGTGTATCTGTTAGGCTCATTTTCCGTTAGAAGGGTAGGCCAGAAAAGGCCTGGTTCTAGTCAGTTCCTTCGCAAACTGCAACCCTCAAACCCTTTTCTCATGCACTGTTGCCAAGGCAAATATCCTCCATCCTACCCCTGTGCATTTTAAAACTTTTGCCTAAGTGCAGAACTTTGCATTCATCTCTGTTGAATTTCATTTTGTCAGTCCAGTTTTCCATTTAGTCAAAATCATTTTGAATGTTGTGCTATTCTTCCCAGTTTTGTGTCATCTGCAGACTTGGAAGAGGATTCCTTCATCTAAATCGGGTCTTCAAACTATGGCCCAGGGACCACATCCAGCATACCGCAAGATTTTATCCAGCTCATAGCAACTTGGGTTTTTTGTCAGAGCATTTACTAATGTTTGACATTTTTAGTCATATCATTTCTCAGTTTAAGCATGGCATTGTTTCTTTGTAATTATCACATTTCTCTATTCCATGCTGATTACAAAAAAAGAACATTCATTCATTTAAATTTCATTTATTTAAAAAACTGATTTTTTTTTTTGGCCCATGAAAATATTTAAAATATACGATGCAGCCCTTGAACTGAAAAGTTTGGAGGCTCCCTGATCTAAATTACTACTCAAATGGCTGAAATGTTCCAAGCACAGGATGGAGTCCTACAGCAGCCCATGCAAAACCATTGATGAGCCCTTTCGTTTTCCAACTAATTGTGAATTCCCCTTGTGGCACTATCATCTCTAGCCTACATTTGACCATTTTGCTAACAAAGTATCATGGGAAAGGTCAAATGTCTTACTGAAATAAAGATTAAATTACGTCCTCAGCATCAATTAGTAACCCACTTGGAAATAATAGATGAAACTATTAATTGTCAGAATTCATACTTGCTAAAACTTTGCTTGTTTCTTCAAATCATAATCCAGATGCTAGCAGATTGGCTGTTTTGACATGTGTTGTAGTACCTTCCCTGATACCAAAGTCAGGATATTATTAGCCTGTCTCCCGTCTTTTGACACCTTGTTTCCAGGATTTTGCAAAGATGATTAAAGGTCTGAGAGTCCATCAGCAAGTTCTTTTGGGCTGCCATTCACCTGGTCCTGAATATTTGAATCCTATTCATAGGATTTTTATACTGCTTTTTTAAAAATCCAGAGCGGTGTACGCAAAGCATAAAAACATCAGAATAACATTTTTAAATCCATTTTAAAAAATAGCACTAATAAAAGAGCAGATTAGCATAAAATAGTATAAGCAGTATAAAAGCACTCAAAAGCCAGGCAAAAAAGACGGGTACTTTAAGACACAAAATTGATAAGGATTTTTAAGATGCCCATCTTAAAAATCCTTATCAATTTTGAACTGCAATCCAAGGTGCTGCCTTTTGCAAAGTAGCATGTGGTTTCCTTTTGGGATAAGATGAAGGGAAAACAGACTAATCTCTCTCTGTGTGTCATTAATTTATCTCCATCCTGTCTACTTTTTCCTTCAAACATACCTGAGAAGATTTTTCTGTTCCTATTAGCATCCCTCACCATCCTCAACTTGCCCTTACAAGTCTGGACTGTACTGTTATCAGTGACTCATCCTTCAATTTCTTAGATGGCCTTTTAAAAAAAAAATGCAACTCATTGAAAAAGTTTTGTGCAACCACTTCTCATCTGTCTTGGGCTCTTTCCCAATTAGTTCATCTAGCCCTGAAATCCTTTCAAGCTTCTCTGAACTTTCCAAAGTCCCAAGGTTGTACAGTAATGTTATTTTAGCCTTACCTTTCCATAGAATCAAGAATTCCAGCATTTACATGGCCATTTCCAAAGTTTTCTACTACTGTGACCAACTGTTGTCAAGAACAACCGATTCCTTTGTTCTTTACCTTCTGAGAGTATGGCTGAAAAGTTGGATAGGATTGGGCTCTAAAGCTGGAGTGTAATCCCCTTCCCATCAATCCCTGCAAAATCAGAAACACCTCTACCTGCACCTAGATGATCAGTTAGTTGCTCAGGTCTGGGTCTTAACCAGGGACCGATGGCTACCCTTAACAATTATCTCATTGATAAGCTCCTGAGGAAGTCTAGGGCAAGTCAGAACATTTATTGTTTAGCTTTCCTGAAAGTAGAACACATCTCACTTTAAATTATCTTTATGGCTTGAGTATCAAGTTATTTGTGTCACACCACAAATACACAATGCAGGACAGATGTGGGCCGCTGTAGCAGGATGACTAACTTTCCCAGTCTTGTGATAGCAGGCAAAAGATGGGCAGCTCAGTCACTGTTCTGACACATATTAAAAACAACATTCCAGAAATTTAAACTGCTGCCTATAACAGTAGCACAATTGTTGTCCCTTTCTGTCTTGAGTGCAAGTTCAGCCATTTGTAAAAAACAAAACTGGAGCTCTTTAGTTTGACAAAAAACACATACATTGCCAGCATAAAAAGGTATACAAATTAAATCCATCTCGCATGAATGGAATATGAATAATAATAAAATGAATATCCATTAAAACATTTTACTAAAATATGTCTTCAGAGATTAGTCCCTTCTAATTATGTGTTTGGTAGGAGCTGCATTCAAGGCCACCTGCAAAATTTGCAAAGAAGAGGTTTGCTCAACCATTCAGGATTTATTTGGAAGAGTATTAAGATGGGGCTTCCAAGACCAGCCTCCCACTACAATGTCCTCATCTCATCCCCCATAATTTGCCATTACTCTTACTCATGGCCACTTATGTCCGACAGGAGAACGCATAACATAACAGCATCATGGCAGAGGGAAACTATGCATTAAACAGAGAGAAAAGGCATTAAATGTACTTAACTTTAATTTTGCTTTTCAAAACTAGTTGTACTTTAATTATTTGCTGTGGCACAGATCCCTGCTATGTATCAAAAAAAAAAAAAGTCCCAGAAAACAGTAAATGTCCTAGAAAACAGAACGTGCTATGAAACTTTTTTTTTGCAATTGATTTTAAAAGCAGCACCAATTTTTAGAGCGAAGCTACACAGTCAGTGGCTGAACATGATCTAGTTGAAATGGGTTGCCTACCGCCCCTGGGTGTCTGAATGCTTCCTATACACAGAAAGTAGAAGAATCCTAATAGTAGGAATCTTCCTTATAGTAGAATGCTACTATATCACTATGCAGGAAAAAAATTTTGGGGAAAAAAAAATCTGGCCTAGACACCTCCCCACCATGCTGGCTTGCTCTGAGCAGGAAACCATTTGATTTGTTTTTTTTTTAAAAGCAAACTTCCTAACCTTCGCAGCGGCCCAGTCACAGATACAACATAGGAGGCTGTTGATCAAATGGTGCGCCTCACAATACAAGAACAGAACTTAGAAAAGCCAAAGCGTTTTAAGGACAAAATCTCAAGCAATTGGCAATCTGAAGCATGGGCTGCACAACAGTTACCAGTAATACCTTTGGATTAGAGAAAAAAAATAAAGTAGTATTTATCAGTTGTAGCAACTTGAAAAGAAATCAAGTTCCATAGGATGCACTGAACTACTACATGTTAAGTAAGTTACAACAGCAGCTGTGAACGGAAAGTACTCAAGTTTTTTTTCCGTATGTACCATGCTATTATCACAGTACAGAGCTAGTGCTAAAGAATTCAAAGGGCACTTGCTTGTTCCCTCCTCTTGTTTCTGTTCCCTCTGCAAAGGGATGATTTTTCATCATTATCGTCATATACGTTCTAGCATGGAAACAGAGCCCATCACCTTAAAAAAAAATCTTATGCAACACCTTTCCTCACCCTTTATCAGATTTGTTCAACCTGGTGCTTGTGATGTGAACATCAGTGCTCTCTCTGCCCAAACTGTGTGAGTCAAACAGCAGTTTCAAGAGACAATGTTTGAGCAAACTGAATTTCAGGAGTAAGAAAACCGTATTTAATGCATGATCATAATAGGTTCTTTGTGTATGAAGTGAACCTGACTCACTCCTCACAGTTACAACTTGCACGGAAAAAAGTCAGCCACTAACCTCGTTCTTCCACTCATGAATTAGCCAGACTTTTTTTCTTCAATGAAGTAGCGGATACAAATGTATGTGTAGGTATAAGGCAGGCTTGCCTTATAACAAAGAAATCCACATTTTTCAAGTTGGAAAGGGCGTCTTGATAACTAACAGGCAACATTCATAGGAAGATCTTTCCCACAGATATATTGTAATTTTTTAAGAACTCACCACAGAACAGTACATGGGTTTACAGAACTGTAAATTATCTCTGCCACCTGCAGACTGCTGGAAGCCGTGGGGCAAAGCCCCACCCTGGGCACACATCAGCCCCCCCCCCGTCCTCAGCTCGCCAGCAGGGGTCATAGGTTGCAACTCCTCTCCACTGGTGGCCAATGGGAACACTCCCTGGAGGACTCACTATGACACAAAGGCCCTCTGTGGCAGTTCCCATTTATAAACAGGTTGCCAAAGGGGCTATACTGCTGCCATAGCTATGAGGGGGTGGGGGGGTTCAGAATCAGCCTTCTGGCAGGCACAAGGCCCCATCAATGCCCACTCTATACAGCACATTTTTATACACCTTCTGTTGCAAACACAGATTTGATGTACTATCCACCAACAAATCTCAGCGTTTGCACCTCTAATATTTTGGTTTTTTTTTAAAAAAAAAAGTCAGGGTTGTGTTCTATAAAACTCTAACAGAAAAATTGATGAAGCTTTCTAGCAGCCCACTTCAGTTTTTACTGATTCAGATTATGGTGACTACCTGTCTGCCGGGTTTTTTTTAATACTTGCATCCTTACATTCATGTTAAACAGCTTCTCAACTGACACATCTACATTACAAAGGACAATTTTACTCCCAGAAGCATTAGCCATGCCAGACTCAAATCACACCTGTCACAATACATTTCCTTCAAGATTGATCTCACTCTTTCAGGCCTTTTTGACTTCTGGTATCTGACCTTGGTCATTGTAGAGTCAGTGCAAGTTGTGAGCCTTCAAAACGCACCCATGACAGAAGCAGAAAAACAAGCCAGTGAGCTCCATTTCGACCACTACAGATAGCCAAGCAGCATTCAGCCATCGATTTCTCTATTATCCTTTCAACTTTACAGATACATACAATGCTGTTTTAGTATGGAACAAGGAGGGTTCTCAGTGGTCTATGAAACAAGGTTAATTCGTACATCAGTATGAAATCCTATGGACGTTCCTCTCGAAGTATATAAAGATTAATACATTCTGTACATGTTGGTTTATTCCAGTTTTGAAGTAAACACTGTAACAAATTGTTCATAAAGCATTCTTTTTTAACGCAATCACTACTTTGGGGGACTGGAAATCTTCTGCCAGGCATAACTATAAAGAGATGTAGTCTTTTGTTGTGTTTAAGTGAGCATACAGTGTGTACAGCAAAGGAAAGCAGGAAGAGGCACTTCTTGATTGGTTGGCTGGTAATTTCTACACATCCCTTTTTCAGTATAGTGTAATGTTCAGTTCCTGACACTAGATGGTGGTAGTGTTACAGAAGTTTGTTGGTTTTAGGCACTTGGCAGCAAGGATTCCAAGATGGTGCCCAGCTCTCTGCTATGTCATCAGAATCGGTTTCTGCCGAACTTCAAGAATATCTGAGCAAACCAAAAAAAAAAAAAAAGAGGACAAGATTTTGGGTAATAGTTTGTTCCCTTGAAATATAAGAATCCAATTCTATAAAGTTGTATGAGCTTCACTCACTCACAGGGGAACTGAAAGCTGTACACCTTCTGCATGAACCAGACTCAAAATTTGGTACATAGGTACACCTTGATTACAAGGGAAGCCTGAAATAGAGACATTTGTACACCACTCTTTCAAACTTGGAGGGGCATGACATATACAAGCATGCCCCAGCATCCACTGGAGTTCCATTCTGAGCCCTCCTGTAGATACCTGAAACCATGGATACTGGGGGTGCCTTTTTAAAAAATAGGGGAACATCAGTGGTTTTGCTGCAACAAGATTAAAAAGGATATGTTTAATGTTCTACTATCTTTTTAATAAGTGTCCCAGTATACATGGTATCCATGGATAACTGAAACCGTGGATACCGAATCAGTGACTATACGGGCACACCTGTACCCTAAAATTACTAAGGAACTTTTCCCCATTCAAAACTTTTAATACACACACTTTTACATTTCTCTACTGAAATAGCAGTGGTGTCATTCTATAATGAAGTGCCGGAACGCAGGCGGGACTTACCCCTTGATTGACAGGGGTGAAGCGTCGCTGCCTGCTGTTCCGCCGCGGAGGGCTTCTTCCGGGTGGCGTGCCCCTCCGCGGCTCTCCGCAGCACCCAGCGCACCACCCAGGCAAGCGGGCACCCCCTCCGAAGCCAGGGGTGCCCGCGCAGGGCTCGGAACGGTGGCGACGCGTCAGAACCGCGCAGCCAATCACGCGCTAAGTCCCGCCCACCGTTCCGGCACTTCATTATAGAATGACACCACTGTGAAATAGGTAGCAATGAAATCACCTCCCCTGGAAGCTTCTCCTGCACATGTCTTTTTTATGCAGACTGGAGGGCATTCTTGCATATTTTTCATTTGCAGCAGCATAGCAAGCAGGGGAAGAGGGTTGGTCTGCCAAGAGGTAGCAAGCCAGAAAGGGCGTTGTTTAAGGCCCAGTCAGGATAGCGGGAGAGGGAGCAACACCACCACCTGCCGTAGCCACCTCATGTTTTGGTGGCCTTGTGATCTGGCTGCCACATTTTTGCCTCCAAAGGAGAAGAAACGGGTCAGGAGCCAGACTGCAAAGCTGCCAACATTACTGCCACCATTGTGTTTTGGTGGCTCCTGGGAGAACCCAAAAGGTAGGTAGTGATGTCACAGTGTCTCCACCCTGGGTGCTGCTGCCTGTAGCGACACCTCTAGCCATTCGATTTAGTGGGGCATGTGCAAGAGAAGCTCCTGCTCAACTTTAGATTTCTCCCATTCTGGAATGTTGAATAGGCTTCACCTGTTAGGATTCGATGCAGTGGCAATGTGACGTAGGTTAAATGTGCATAGAGTAGGAAGTTCTCATCTGTCCTGTTTAGTTTCAGCCATGAGCCCACCAGAGATCTTCCGGTTCCAGATAAAGATCGCGACCGCAGATTTGTTGCATTATGCAGATCTGTCAGTGGAAAGCAAGGTGTCAGGATCAGAATATACAATTGCCATAATCAAACCAAAAAGGGCCATCTCGTTGTCCACAATGGTAGCCAGTCAAATGCCTCTGAATGCAGACAAGCCTGGCACAGAAGGAACAGATACCTCTTGCTGTCAGACAAATCAAATCACAGATATCCTGCCTCTAAACATGGAGACTGACATATGAAGTTGCCCGATACAAGTCAACTGTTGATCGATCTAACCCACTACTGCCCAGCACTAACGCAACAAGGCGTTCCAGTCTTGCTGTCTCAGATGCTTGAGCTGGAGAAGCCCAGGACTAAATCTAGGACCTTCTGCACTCAAAGCACCACCAACTGATTAAAAGAAGAAGCATCCTCGTAAAACCAACTGACCAGCAGCTACAATTTGTATAGTATCAGCCTACAAAAACTTGACAGCCTGACTTCAAAGCTTTACCAGCAGAAGACTGCATGAATAAAAACATCAGCAAGTGCATCTTGCAGATTGTGAGTACTGCAAATGCATCTCTATACTAAACAATTAAGTATTTACTAGGTTCCTGAGGGACACAAGTGAGCTGGCCAAATTTATCTTATTTTAAAATGCTTATTCCCACCTTTCTTTATGATTGGAGAACCCAAGGCAGCTTACACACAATTGATAAACAACATAAAACAGATTAATAAAGTAAGCACAAACAACTATAATACTCTGATATGATATGCTGAGTCTCATATTCAACAACAATAACAACCATCAGATACAGATAAACAACTAGAAGGTTGGATCTAGAAACTTTCCAATAGAAAAGCTAAGGACTAAAAGCTTGTTAATGATTTTCAAGAGCTTGAGGAACACCAACACCACACTCCAGTTCTTACGCAGGAGCAAGTTCCACCACAGAGAAGGCTCTGTCCTGAGTTACAGCCAATAGTAGCTTTAAGAGCCAGAGCACCTACAACAGGGTCTCCCTGTGGATTATCTCCAAGGAGTGATTTGGGGAGAGCACCCTTCAGGAATCTGGGTTCCATCATTAAGTGCTTTATGGTGGACAATAGCAGCCCTTGGAATTGTGCCTGGAACCATAAAGACAGCCAATGTGGTTGATAGATCGGGACATGGCAGGGCAGTTGGACATCCTGCACCAACTGAAGCATCCCAACAGTTTTCACTTCTGGCCAGAGTTGCCACCTGCCCATCCAGGGCACCTCTGAGAATTTGTTCCTTCAAGGGAAGCGCACCCCCATCTGGAAAAGGTTGATATTCCACTGTCATTGGCAGGTTGCCTACTCAAAGAACCTCTGTCAGTTTCAGCTTCTGAGCCCTCCTCCAGCCCAGCACTGACACCAGACAGAAGCTCAGAACTTCCACAGCGTCTCTAGGGGAAGATGAAAAAGGGAGGTAGAGGGAGGTTTCATCTTCATACCCTGCCCCACTCCACTCCACTCCAAACTCTCAGGCGATTCCCCCAGAAGTTTCATGCAAATATTAAAAAGCACAGGAGGTCAGCCTAGAGCCCTGAGGACCACTAGAAGCCACTTGCAGTGGCGGGCAGGTACTGGTGCTGTCATGTTAGCAACAGCTGTATATGGGTTAACGCGTAAAGGCACAGTAGATTTTGCAGTTCTCTTGCAACAACATCCAGATTTCATAAAGTATGTCACAATGCAATAATTTCCAGAAAATAGTAATGGTCAGTAGTTTCATGTATCACAACCTGGCCTAATATGAAAGTTTCTAGGGACCAGTGACATATTAACACACACAATTCAAGGCGGTGATTCAAAAATAAGCTTCTAAGCATCTACATTTTCGCTGCAAAACCTTGGGGTTAATCTGAACTCCAGGCCTCTGCTCCAGCCACTGAGCCAGAGTGCTGCACAAGTCATCATGCGCGCCATCGCGAGTCAAGTAGCAGAAATCTTCAAGTCATTTTGACTTGAGTTTCAAGTCATTTTGAGAAACGAGGCAAGTCCAGATTAGAAGAAGGATAGATACATTGATCTGAAAAGATAAAAGAAAGGCTGACGGGGAAGGGCATTAAGTATTATGAAGCTGGGATTAGATGTTTAGGAGATGTGATGAAATGACGATATATTGCTCTATGCTTGTGTTAATCTAGAGCAGTGTTTCCCTACCTGGGGGTCACGACTCCCATTGGGAAACATTCCTGGGCCATTCCCCCTTAAGGGGAGTGGCCCAGGAATGGGTGCCTGGCAGCACCACAGAGATCATGGTACGGCAAGCACCCTGGGGGTTCTTACCTCATTTTGGGGGGGGGGGGTGTCGAGCTGGCCACTGGCAAATTCTGGGAAGCCCGCAGCCCCCTCTGCAAACCTCCTTGATGAGCCTCCCCTGTGGGCCTCCCAGAACTTGCCAGAGGCCAGCATGACACCTACCCAGATGGTAAGAATCCCTGGGGTGCCTGCAGCGCTGCAATTGCTGCAGCACTGTCAGGCACCTTCCCCAGCCCCCACCAGCACTTACAGTGGTCCCAAAGTCCAAGAAGGATGTTGGGAACCGCTTATCTAGAGGAAGTGGTTCTCCTAGGAAGTGGTTGCGTTACTCTAATGGAACTGGAACCAGGACCCACTTTTTCAAATGACACTCGTGTCAGGACTCACCGGACGTAATGCCATTAACCTGGAAGGATCTCATAGCTGGAAGTCACATCATCAAGCAGGAAGTCTGAGAAACACTGATCTGGAGGTAATGTGTATGTGTAAGAACTTTTAGTGTTTTTAATCTATTAGTATTGAATATGTTTCCATGATAGGTATGGCTTGTGTGTGTGTTATTTGTTTGAAATAGATATACCAAAAAAAAAAGAGAAATGAGTCAAGTCCTTGAGCAAAACCAAACCCCTTTAGCCTGCCTCCTCCCCTCAGCCCTGCCTCCTGGAACCACCGACTCTTCTCTCACCATGTCTGCTGCTGGTGTCAGTTACAGCTTCCAGATAGCCCACAAGGTCTTTTGGCGACAACAACAGGGAAGCATCGGGGGAAAAGCAAGCAAGCAACCTAAAGAGAGTCAGACTTGAGTCACGACTTTTCCATCATTGGCCCTGACACTTGAGTCGGATCTGAATCAGTGACATCCATGACTGGAGTTAACACGAGTCGCGAAAAACCAGCGTTTTCATGAGTCACGATGCGACAACTTGCTGAGCTCCTGTCCTAACCACAAGTAACCTCTTAATGCACAACATGGTCAGGCCGAGACAATCCAAATCCCACTTTGCAACATCAATGCCAGCAAAGACCGAAAGTGCTCTCTTACAGCCAAGTCTCTTACAGCCAATTCCTAGAGGACTGCCTTTTCTCACCTCCATCATCATCATCCCTAAAGAACTCTTCGCTATCATTGGCCGAGTGGGATTTTTTCATTTCAGCAATTCGATTTCGGGGCACTTTCCTCTTGAGGGACGGAGAGAAAAACGAAGGGCGGTTGTTTCGTTCAGGAGTCGGAGGGGTGCTGAAGGAAGTTACCTGAAGGGGAAAGAAAGGAGGAATCTATTAGGAAGGAAGGACAGGAGATCTGTATTGACCACTCTCTATTTTGTCTGGAGTTGTCTTACATTTTGCATTTCATCCGACGATCACATGATCTGAATGGTACCCTAATTAGTTAAAAAAAGTACTTCTTTATTAGGGAATATAATCTTATACAGTACTTCTGAATTCTGAACAAGCACATATGGACAGCTTTCCATTTACAGCCACTGACCTATCAGTTGACACCAGAAGGCTATTGGAAATTTCTTATTGGTGATGGGGGAAAGCAGAGTAGAGTAAGCAGCGGATTTTCCCCTTAGGGTATCACCTCACAGGATCCTCCCTCACCCAGGCTGACTGCTATTAACAAAAGACACATGAGGCAGAGGCTTGGTAAAGATGCAAAAAGAAAGGTTAACTCACAGTTCCATCAAGTGCATATCTACAGCGTCTGATTAGGATCAGAGGTGCAACTAACACTTGGAAGGCAATGCCCTATATAGCTGCATTGCCATGCATGGAGGTGTGCTTAAGATGGCGGGGGCATCAGAGCCCTTGGTCTGCACATTTTATCAGCTTGGTGGTCAGAGAACAAAAAGGGGACATGCTCAGAGGAGAAGGGAAGGAAATAAGGTCAAGGCCAACCCCCCGCAGGAATCACAGACAGGACAGGTAAGAAGGGTCTAGGTCATAGGACATTACATTTTCCCCTTTTGGACATTAGACTGCCCTCTCTAGACAGCAGACGGAGTTGCACCAACTCCAACAAAGGCAACGTTAATCAGCATTTGATGCTTTAATGTAAGAATGGCCAACTAGCGTTTTATGAGTCACATCCAGCCCATAAAGCAATGTTATCTGGCTCCTGGCAACCTTATCACATTATAATTGAGATGTGATTTTTTTTTAAAAAAAGTTTGCAGACCTTTTCAATCATGTCCAAAATTGGTTTCCAAAACTGTAAGAGTCAGAGGTATTCTACTCCTAAATGCAGTGTTTCTCAAAATGTGGGTTGGGACCCACTTAGTGGGTTGCGACCTGATATCAGGTGGGTCGTGGAAAGCTGAGAGCAGCCACCTTGGAAACTACAGACCTTACTCTTACTATATTCCTTTTGTGAGTGTTAACAGTTTGAATTTTCAAGTGAGAGGTTTTTTTTAAAAAATTGTTTTTAGTTCAGTGCTCTGACATAATAGTTTGTCCTAATCTTGCTTTCTGTCAGGGATGTTTCATGGTCATGCAATTGCTGCAGTCCCAGAATGCCAGTTTG
Source organism: Lerista edwardsae (assembly GCA_029204185.1). Taxonomy (NCBI): domain Eukaryota; kingdom Metazoa; phylum Chordata; class Lepidosauria; order Squamata; family Scincidae; genus Lerista; species Lerista edwardsae. The sequence goes on along the minus strand of JAJKFI010000003.1, from coordinate 1,423,656 downwards.
CATTCTAGGAGTGTAATTTGATTATGTCACAATGATGGCACTTCCTGCTTGATGATGTCACTTCTGGCTATGACATCACTTTCAGGTTAATGACCACTTCTATTGAGGCCTGACATGAGTGTCATTCTGAAAAGTGGGTCCCAATCTAAAAGTTTGAGGGACATTAGATTAATATATACAGGTAGAACCCTTTTATCCAGAAGGGTTTCATTCCAGGAACCCTCGCAGATGCCAAAAAACATGTTAAATAAAATCCCTTTATAAAAAAACAAAACACGTGCTGTTAGGGGCTTAGAGCAGTTTAGTATCCATTAGCTCTGAGATCTTTTCCCTTTGCCCTGGAGCTAGGCGGAAAAAGGCAAAATGGAAGTGATTAATCACACTTCCTGGGTTGAGGGAGAGGAAGTCTTAGAGCTAATGGATACTAATCTGCTCTGAGCTCCTGGAGAATGCCTGCTGCCACGTTGCCATGATAAGAGAAGCTTTTTTAAAATGCTTACTGCTAATTAATGGCACGTGTTTCTTTAACTTAAACAGCCCTTTTCTTCTGCAGTAGCTCTGTGCTGAGTCAAAGCAGTGGATTGGAAAACTGCGGATGAGAAGGCTCTATCTGTACCTCTCACTTTATTCATATGCTGCGCTGGACATGCCAAACAGAATTCAAACAGCTGCACAGAGATGGGTTTGTGCAGCAAAATACAGTCCTGGCTCTGTCCTTCAGAATGACTCCTTTCAGAAAGTAGAAATGTTGCCCCAATCCTGTGCTAAAGTAACTTACTCTCTCGTGCAGAGGTGAGCTGGGGTTTGAATCCTCCTCAGTTCCATAGGGGGAAGTGTCACCTGTTGAGACGCGACTCACTGCCATCTCTGCATGTCCCTTTCCCTGCGGCCCCTTCATTCTCACAAACTCCATATTATTGTATTTATAAAATCCAAAGGACATCCTTTGTGCCATTTTCGCTGCAACACTCACCTGCGTGGAGAGAAACAAGTATAAGCCACGTATAACATTGACAGTGATCACCTGGATCCACTTCAATCTGACTTCCTCCCTGGGAATGCTGAATCCCAACAGATCTTTGTTTTCACATTTTAGGTAACGCAGGCATACTAGAAACAATCATCAACATGTGACAAAGGAGCAGTTTTTCATCTAAACCAGGGGTCTCCATACCACAGGACCGCTGCATTTGAAAAACTTTTTCCTCAACATCCGCAGAGCTTATCGTTCTGCATTAAGAAGAACATAAGAAAAAGCCTTGCTGGATCAGGCCAAAGGCCCATCTAGTCCAGCTTCCTGTATCTCACAGTGGCCCACCAGATGCCTCAGGGAGCAGGCAAGACAACCAGATGCATGTATCCTGCTACCACTCCCCTGCATCTGGCATTTTAAAGTAGACTATTACCCTTGCACCACCCCCAAGGAAGACACCAGACTGAGGCTGGGGTTTAACTTTATTAAGCACAATGTAAATCATGTAACCTACTGGACACCCATCCCTCCCTCCCCAGTCTGGGGTAGGCAAAAAAAAAACCCTGCCATCCATGGCCAATTTGGATGACAGAAAAAAAATTCCTTCCTGGCCGTCATGATGAGCGACCAACTAATCTCAGCCTGGACATAACCATGATAGCTTATAACCTGTAACAGAGTTTTCCTCCATAAATCTATCCAATCCCCTTTTAAAGGCATCCAGGCCCAATGCCATCACCACATCTCGCGGCAAGGAGTTCCACATTCTAATGAACTTCGAATGTGCATTGCTGCCTGTTATCTTCCCCTCTGAACTTCTCAGAAAGTCAGTACAGCCACTGCTGCCCAGAAATCCGAGCACAGAACCTGCTGATGTGATGAGAAGTGGCTGCGCAGCGCAACCTTCTGAGAAGATTGGAGCAGGGATATAACAGGCTACAGCGTGGAACAGTGAACTCCACATACACCGGGAAGATGTTTTATAGACCAGGGCTTGACACTTGCTGGTCTAAACTGAAGGGGGGGCAAAGCAGTGGTGAGCTGAGGTGAAAGTCAACCCCCTTTGCTTGAGTGAACAGAATAACCACATGAACAATATTCTGTGAACAGAATAACCACATGAACAATAATGTGGTCGCCTCTGCCACATCTCCTTTGGCAGACAGGGGGTATGAACCAAAAACCAACCCCTGAAATGACTCTCCTTACTCTGTTGTCATAGACCTTCTTCAGGGCTTCGTAGCGGATGGATCCCTGGAAGATGACGCCTTGGAACGTGTTGCTTTTGTCACTGGCCACCAGCTCCACACAGACCATCTCGCCTTCTCCAACAGTCATGTCACTGAACACCTGCCGTGACAGCCGAAAAAGTAAAATATTTAGAAGCGGGGAAACAGTGAGGTAGCACTCCTTTGCACCAGCCTATTAGATGACACATTGTCAGGGCATACAAAAGGCAAGATTTTGTACGGGCAGAGGTCTGGTCCAGAGGCTGAGATGCATGAAGACCGCCTGAAGCTAAGCAGATGTATGTAGCCAGATTTCGTGCATGGAAGGGAAATGACTGCAAGTCACTGATAAAAGCTGATATTACCCTTTGTGAGAGAGTCTGAAAGAAAGACGACTACACCCTGAAGGAAACATCTGGAGACAGGGGAATGGATAAGATTAGATAGGTAGTATATTGCAAAGACTCTTATTGGGTCTAGAAGCCTGCCTACATAAAACTACCTTGAGCATATGTGAAGAGAAATCTGAGGATGAAAAAGGCCATATATAAATACAAAAAAATAAACACAACAATTCACTTGGAACACTGAATCCTATATTTCTTACTTACCCCCAAAAGCATAAACCAAAACAAACATAGCTATTCCCACAACATAATATAGTAACAACAAACTCTAGTAAATGAATGGGGGGCGGGGGGCGGACAATGACAGGTCCCTGCTAAGCAATAACCCTCCAAACACAAGCACTGTTTTATGTAGCAGATTGTAAATATATTTCGTTTAACTGGGTTACATCAGTCCGAATTTTTTTTAAGGCATTCCTTTTCCTGAGGTTTTGAACGTGCTTTCCAGTGTTTTGCATATGCCACTCTCACAGGGGCTAACAGACGTACCCAAGATTCATTTACAGGTCTCAGTTCTTTAGCAGTGGTGGTGTGGACTTAATTGTAGCCAGTAGGAGACCACTGAAAGCCATGGAAGCTGCTCCAAGTTTTCTAAGAAAGAGCAGCAAATCAGTAGAACAAATAATTTGTCCAGATGTTTGGATTGTTCTATGTAGCACATGAAAGACACCCCAAACACTGGACCTAAAGTCAATCAGAAGAAAGGACGCCTGTTTGCATGGAAGTACCTACCTCTTCAAAGTTGTCAATCATAAAAAATATGTTTGGGTAGCTGATCTTTGATTCCTCCCCTTTGCTGTCCATAGGATGTTTACTTGGGGATGCAAAGACTTGCTAGAAGAGAACATTTCAGAGATGTTATGTAGTATGCTGCCTAGATAGCTACATATATTGGCATGAAAATGAGAAATGAACAAAAAAATGCATGGTGAAGATGCAAGCCAACTGGCTTAAGAGTTTTAGGGCCCAATCCTGAGCCCCACAGCACCACCGATATTGCTGGTGCTGGTGTTGTAAAAGTGCCATTAGGCACTTTCAGCACCGGCTGTAAGCTGCTACCACCGGCACTGGGCCAACACTAGGCCAACACTGGCCCCCACTGCCCAGACGTTGGCAATGCACTGGTTCTGGGCAGTGTAGGAGGGCATTCCTGGGTGGGGGGAGGGACACAGCATAGCGCAGGACCAGCGGCATCCTTCACCACATGGCCCAACACCGGCAAAATAGCCGGTGCAAAAGCAAGTAGACCCATTGCCCACCCTGTGCCCTTACTGCGCCCTTACATTCTGTGCCCATGGAGCGCCCTACAGCTGCCAATCTGCTGCATGTGCAGCTGCAATCCTGTGCTCTTTTACCTGACAGTAAGCCCCCACTGAACTTGACAGTACTTCCCAGAAAACATACGTAGGATTGTGCTGCACAACAGATGAAATAAAACCACAAAAGGTGGTTTCTCCGGATTCTCTGACTGGAGAATCTCTTTTCCAGTTTGTGAAATTATCTGGGGGAGAAGGACCAAAGGGGGAGAAGAGAAGCTTCATGGCATGCACAGCTGCTTACCTGGGATTTCTTTTTGTGGATGTGGATATCCCCTCCATCTGAACGAGTACACACGGCACATGTCACTACATAATCCAGCTGAAATGAGACCAAGTGGTGCAAAAAGAAACATTAATGGAAATGCAAAGCATGCTTTTTCAGTAAATCTCTCTCCCACCCCAAAGGGGAAATAACATATTTTGTAGTGGCAGTGAGGACATGGGGTAAAACAAGCACAATGCCTAGCGGTTAGCAACAGTCCTCCCTGCCCTTCTCTCTCCCAACTGGATGATCGGGGCGGGGGGGGGGGCGCGCGGGGAGATACTTTGGTGGTGGTAGCAGACACCCACAAAGGAAGGAAATGTCAGATAAAGAGGAGCCACCTAGGAAACTTCCCTTCTTGATCTGCAAAGCAAATGGTTCCCACACTATGGGTTGTGATTCGCCAGTGGGTCGTGAGCCAATTTCAGGAAGCACTTAGAGCAGCCATATTAAACATACGGGAAGATGGAATGCTGGAAAGGGGGAGGGCTGGTGCTTGTTTTGCTTGTATCAAGGTGGTAAATAGGCTTTTTTTCCTTTCTGATTCACTTGGCTGTTGGAAAATGGCTGAGAAATATCCCAACTTCTTGCTGTATTCTCAGGAAAGCAGCAGGCTCTGGTGTCACAATGACAGCACTTCCAGCCATGACATCACTTCTGCTGGATCCTGGACAGATTGTCATTCTAAAAAATGGGTCCCAGTGTTAAAAAAAAATGGGAACCACTGTGCAAAGCATTTCTCAAGATGCTAGAGAATCTGCACTTGCACAAAGCCAAAAAACAAACAATAGTGAGAGGAGAGCAATCTGGAAAAGGGCAACTATTTGCAGTGTGTGGAACTAAGATATCAGGCAGGCAATGTAGAGCAAAAAAAAAAGGGAATCTATTAAAATTTTGGATATCAAGACACATTTTAAAAAAAACAAAACAGATGATAAAGCAGGCCCATCCCAAAACAGAGTTTGATAAAGAGCAGCAGAGAGCCTAGAAAGTCAAGCAGAACAGAAAATGCCTGCATGCCAGTTGCTAGATTTTTTTTTCCTATCCTTTGCTATTCATACAGGGAAACAGGAAGGGAGAAAGGGAATTTTACACCCTGAAAAGGTATAAAATTTTATCCTTTTGCTAATGTGCCGACACAGCACATCAGGGATGGGGGCAACAACCCAGAGCATCTGCGTGTGGACTTTAGAAGTCCAGCTGTGCTGAGACCAGACGGCCAGACAATTAGAAGGGCGAGGGTCATCCCACCCCTTCGCCCACTCCACAGGCCTCTTATGCCTCAGAACACTTCCCAGACGTGACCGGAAGTTGAGTATGCAAACCAAAAGTGGCTTCCGGCTGCATCCTGGATGGCCTTCTGAGGAGGTAGGGAGGCCCATGAAGCGAGCCATGGGCCCAGCATGGCTTCCAGAAGGCCTGATGCAGCCCTAATGCAATTCCAGGACTGCCCCCACCGATTTCGTGGATTTTGGGATCTGCAGGGGATTCTGGATCAGACACCAAGGGCCATACATAATGAGAAGGAATTTGGAAGGTATCTTTCTCGTCATCATCATTGCATGCCTAAAAGCAAGTCGCAAACCTGTGATCCCAAGCCAAGAAATGCTGATCTAAGCAAACCCTGGATCAGGAAGGGCAGAGGAAGAAAAGAAAGGGCGGGCTCACCTTCTGCAGGATGAGGTTCAGGTAGACACTCTCCTCCCAGTCAATATCTGGATCTCCCAAGCCAGGGAGCTTCTTAGAATCCCTGCGGTAAACCTCAACTTCCACCTGCTGAGTGAACATCCAAGAGATTGTTATGTAAATATTGCATAGTGGTGGGATATTTGTGGCTCGAGGGCTTATAGAATCTATTTTTTTAAAAAAAAAATTATATGCCGCCCCTCCTTTTAAAAGCTAAGATGCTCAATGCAGGAAATTTTACTAAGATACAGTGCTAACCCAGCCAGTCATTACCCTGCAGACACCAACCCTCTGCGAAGCCTTGATGGACTAGGGGAACTCTCTTGCAGTAACCGGGCGCCTGCCAAAACCCAGAGACAACAGAAGTTCTTCAAATGGCACTAGGTTTATTTACAAAGGAGACTTCAATAGTAATCTTTGTAATGAGCACAGCGACATGATTTAACAGTAATCCAGCTCAGCTATTTCAGCTCCAACGTCAGTCTCCCACATTGGCTAGGACACGGGTGTCAGACCTTAGGCCTGGGGGCCAGATGCAACTCCCAGAAGCTCTTTGTCCGGCCCTCGGGCTCTCCCAGCTCCACTACCAGCTGCTGAGCTGTGCTGAGGTTTCACGGCTGAAAGGGCGACCCATGTGATAATTGGGCTCTCCCATATCTTGAAAATACAATCAAGATTTGCATTTTTTTCCTCTTCTGTCATTTGTAGTTAATGAGTTACTACTTGAGAAAGAAGTGCTTATTTCTGGTCATGACCTGCTTAATGATATAACTTCCTGCTGTATGACATCACTTCCGGCCTTCAGCGGGCATCATAAATGCTACTTGGATCGCTGTGTAAAACAAGTTTGACACCCCTGGGCTAGGAGCTTGTCCTTATATACACACACTTTAGGGCTGCTTCATTCTTGCCCCCCGCCCCACACTTTCATTATCTATTTGGAAGCGCCTTTCAAACCTGACTGCAATTCTTGCATTTTTTTAAACTTAAGTTGTTTTGGGGGTATCATAATTTCCCCTCCAAAGTAATACTTCTTCAAACACCTGAAGCAGACTGACTTAGAAAATCTATGGAATTCCAAAAGTATATAATGCAACACTCTCTTGTAATATGTGAAAATATCTCAGCAACGCATTGAATTTTCTTTTCTAAAGTTCCTTTTCTTTAGCTCTTTTCTAGAGCTAAAACACTAAAACAACCACCTATATGCCTTATTCAACACATGGGTCTATCTGTTGTGCAGTTTACAAAGTCTGATCTCTTGACAAGCAGGTAATGCCAAAATACATTTTTCTGCATTAACTCTGAGAAAGAAAAGATGAGCTAGGATGCATGCATTTACCATGATCACACTCACCTTCTTTCCATCCGCATTATCGCCACCAACATAGGACAGTTTTCGGCGAACATAAAAGAGCATGTCATCCTGCCGGGGGGCCCATTTCTCCATAAAATAAGTGGAAAACATCCACGTCCAGAACACAATGCGGTCATCTTTGAAACATCCTAAAAGGAAGAAAATGGAGAACTAAGAGCTGCTGGAGCCACATAAATTTTGCTTTAAAAAAAAATACCAGTGCAGCAAATAGCGGTGTATGCCATATATATATATAGCGTTCATTTCCAAATCAGTGATGACCCACCTCACACTTTATGTGGCAGCCAACACCAGTGTGACAGTCTGGTGTCTCCTATAGCGCTAAGAGGAAAAAAACGTGTAAAAGTAGGTAACACATTCTTAAACACGCCAGGCTAGGAGATCCACAGTTTAGCACAACTCTTGTCCTATTCAGCCATCCAAGAACTGTGGATGCTGTATCCAGGGCTAAAAGCACCCAATTTTGTGTGCCTCAAAGCCCTCCTAGCAATGAAGAATAGCAGGCGTCTCAGATTTCTATTCATGGGGAGGACTGAGAACTCCCATAACCTCCTTCACCTTTCCTTCCTGTTCATACCTGCTTTAGAATAATTACTGGCAAGCCCAGAGGCGGATCTACAGGGAGGGCAAAGCTCTAAGTGTTGCAAGAAGCCTTACCCTGTCATGCAAATCCCTCCTCTCCCTTGCTGCTGTAGCCAGTAAGCAACGCCAAGATGTTGCTTTTCCCTGTGAGGATTGGCTAAAACGGTGCAGGAGAGGAGTGATTTCCACTGCAAGGTAAGGCTTCTTGCAAAACTTAGAGCTTTGCCCTCCCTTACATCTGCCTCTGGGGAAGCCATTTTTTAGGATTGGCCTTGGGTAAAAACCAAACAAAATTACAATCAGAAGGGAACTCCCAGTGGATACCAAAAAGTGAATACTGAAATCAATGGAAAAATTGCTTTAAAAACACTCTTCCAGGTTTCTTGCTCCTCCATTATCACCCTAAAATGCATTGGTATAGAACAGTGTTTCTCAGACCGTACAGTAGGTAGGGACTAGAAGGGTCACAAGCCAATTTCAGGTGAGTTGTGAAGCACCTAGAGCAGCCATATTGAAAATATGGGAATATGGGATGCTGGAAATGGTGAAGGCTGTGTGGTTTTGTTTGTGTCAAGATTGTAAATAGGTTTTTCTTTCTTTCTGATTCACTGTACTATCGGAAAATGGCTGAGAAATAACCCAACTTATCGCTACATTCTTGGGAAAGCAGCAGGCTCTGGCACCACAATGACTGCACTCCCGGCCATGACATCATTTCTGGTGGGTCCCAGACAGAGAGTCATTCTAAAATGTAGGCCTCAGTGCTAAAAAGTTGAGAACCTACTATATAGATATTATGCCACATTCAGCCACTACATGGAATGTAAGAAGGTAGGAAAAGGGATTTTGACCCTTTGTTTTTTCCTTGTTACAAGGCATTTAAAGGTAGACCCAATATCAGTGGTGAGTCAAATCAGTAGTGCATTCTGAATCTGTGGATACAGAAGCATGACCTGTATCTAACAATTCAATTACTGAACAGCAAATTGCTACCCAGAATGGCACTGACGTCGAGAGGGGCCGCTTGTGGGCTTTGTGGCGCCTGCAGTACTTAACGGTGCATTACTCCACTCTAGCTGTACTATTTGCAGGGAGCACCTAGTTTCATCCACCACTCAGCTCTATTGAGCCTCCTCCGACCGCTCCCTGGGCTGGAAAAAGAAACCCAATGGATGTGGGTAGGCTGGGTTACATAATTTTATTTAAATAACTAACATTTCTAAAAAGAACACACCAATGCCAGTTTTGGTTA